>JAAAKQ030038841.1:0-61056 GCA_010016005.3 Zanna intricata
CTACAATTCGTTCATCTCATCCTCTGAAGATATAACCTAACGGTGGTTCCGGAGGTAAAAAAAAAAAAAAAAAAATAGATTAAATTTTGTTTAGCTTTTGATAATTCCAAAATTCTATGAACTACTTGCTGTCAGGATATTCCCTAGAACCACCTCTAAATGGATTAAACTGTATTTAGGGTGGATTTTGTACTTTCTAATTATTTTGGAATCAAATTTTGTTAAAAATGAGAGTTTGTCTTGAAGTAATTCTTACGTCTAAAAATTTTGGGCTTCCCTTTTTACTACCCGCAAAGGACTGTTTATTGATCTTTGTCAAAAATGAAAAAAAAAAAATTATTGAAGTAATTTATAAGTTAGTAATTTGTTTTTGGAGGACCATAAGATTTGTTAAGGGATTGAATACAAAAATAACAATTTTTCTAGTTATATACCTCCAGATTGAGGTTAATCATACCAAGTTTTTAAATTTGCAGACAGGCTTTTGATAACTTGTAGCTGAATTGTGAAGTAAAGGAAAGTCTAAAAACTTTATAGCTCACATAGTCAAATTCAAAAAGGTGTTTTTTAAGTAGAGAGATTAAGATGGGGAAATGTATATAAACAGTTAAAATAAATGAGCTGTAATCATGTAGAATATCACTATTACAGTGACCAAGGTTTAACTAAGAACGTAACTAATTCGGTTTTATAATTTTATTGGTATGATTTTCACAATGGATAACTTACCTTATTTTTACTTAAAGGTGTCCTAACCACAAAGAGCTGATATGTGGTAGAAGAATTCATAGAAACATAAAGGAATGAGTAGGGAATGTCATAATGAAACAAGAATACTTTCTTACTTATACTTATGAGATTATTCACAGCATGATTCAAAACAAGGATGAAAGAGGATACATATGGATCACTTAATTTCCTATGGATATTTTTAATACATTAAATAAAAAATAAAATTTTAGTTCAGATGTTAATCGTGAAGTTATTTGCTAATGTTACAGGTCCCCATTATTAAGATGATGAAACACATCCCATTGTGCATAATTTCTTTAATTTACATATTAAGTAAAAGAATAATATCAAGTAATTTTGGATTAGATATTAAAACACATTTGGATTGAACCTGAATTTGTTTATGGGGTCTTAATTTATTTGTGCAGGATCTCACATTATGCCCAACATTCAGATATACAGATGGCAGCTATGTTATGCTGTGCATTTGGAACCAGAACTGAGTTGCATGAGAGTCATAAAATTAAAAATAGCATTAGCAAATCTGTTCATGCCACTGTGAGTACTAATTAATGATTTATTTATTTTTTATTTTTTTTTTTAGTTTTGTCTGTACTTTTATTTTACATGTTATAATGTTTTAATGTTACATGTTATTGAGAAATCTAAGTCATTGTAATTATTGATTTTGAAATTTAATTTTGTAATGAAAAACTCATCATTCTGTATATATTAGTGTAACATTTCGTACATTAGTAATTAATTTTACTAATGTAACATATATGTTATAAATATTTATAAAAATCTACTTTATTTATCTCAAGATATTCTATAAATATTAATTTCTTGAACTGTACTCCATATTTGGGTTTTTTATTAGTTAAAAATCTTTAGACAGTAATAAAAAAACAACACTCAAAAATGAATTGTATCACAAAATTCACCTCTTTAAAGCAGTAGTATTGGTATGGTTTCATGATGAAGAAATCAAAAAATGTATAGTAATCTTATTGAATTCATGTCAAAGCTTGTGAGTGAAGTGATAAAGAATAAAGGAAAACATAATTACTAGTTATTCACAATTTTTAGTTATGATTTTTTTCTAACGAGTTATTTTTTAATACAGATTAATTTGCAGGATATTGTAAGTTTTGTTATATTTTTAATTTACATTTGGTAGGCATATATCAATTAAATAAATATGGTCAGTGGTAGGACTGACCGACAGAAGTTAATACTTCTTTTAGCTGGCCTGGGGATGTATTTTAATGCTCTAATAAAATTTAAATTTACTATAATGGAGATGCATGTGTATTGATAATTGATATTGTTATAAAATGAAATATTAAATATTGTGATATAAATTGGGATAGGCATGTACGTATTAAGATAATTAATTAATAAATATATAACATTTTAAAAAAAAATACACATTCCAAAAAAGCCCTCGTATCTCAAAATTTTTCCTGATCACTTGATTGGGTTAAAAGTATACAATAAACTATAAAAGTTTTTTGAAGGGGAGGACCAATAAAAAACATAGGTCACAGATAAATAAAGAAAGTTGCTTGCATGTCGAAAAAGGGCTTGCACACTCTCGAAGACAATGAAATTTTAATTTTGGGGTTGCCTGACCCCCCTAGAGTTTTTGAATATTTTGTATGGAGTTTTTCACACACTTCCAGATCAAAACTATAATGGAATATCGATTTCAACCTCAGGGGAGCGGTAAGACGGCAGAAAGAGTAAAAAAACAGGTTTTTTGGAATTTTAGGCTTACTGGGGGGAGGGGACTGAATTCCCTTTCTCGACTCTTAAGCAGTTTTACAGGCTCTACAAAAAGTTTCCCTGCAATGTTTCACTCAGACGTCTCCTTGTAGTCACCCTAAAATTTTGGGGGGCGTAATCCCTCCTCCCTGGGAGGAAATTTCAAGGATTTTTCTAGTTGGTTTCAGCACACCCCCTACAAAAAAGCTGTCTTGATATTTTTCGCTCCGAGGCCTCGTTAAGGGTTAGAGTTAATGTCAGTCAGTCTGTCAGTGACGTGACGGCAAACTGGAGATTTTCCCCGTTCAAAATCCACTCCCAGGCCCGCCAAAAGAAGTATTACTTCAAAAACACTTGTCATGATTTTAGAATTGTAAATATCTGTGAAATATAAATTATATAAAAGAAGAACAATTCTGAAGGAATATTGGAATGATTGTATAAACAGTTCTTCTCTAGAAGTTTTATAATGATGCTATATTTAGATTATTCTTGGTTTGGAGTAATTTTCTCTTATTTCTTTTGTTACTCACTCTCCTGTTATTATTTTCTCAATGAGTTTTTCATAAAAGTACTTACTATTTATATATATTTTCTTTTATGTGTGCATAACATGCTTAAATAATTATTATTTATCTTGTGTTCCTAAATATTTGAGTAACATAAGTTTGTATATCATTTGTACTTATGGAGATTTTCCTTTTTTCTTCATTATTATTTATAACTTTATTATAACTATTTTTTAATCATAAAAAGGCCATTTTGGTATAGTGTATACTGTTAGAATTGTTTGTATTATGTTATACATAGAAAAATATATATTTCTGTGGCATTATTATGAGTGTCTTTAAAGTGTAATTTTTTTTATGTTAACCACACCGTGATAAAAGTTATGATTAGGTGATTCATTGATTTTTTATTTTTGTTTGTGAAAAAAGTTTTTATATTTTAAAATTTTCATATATTAACTAGAATTTGGTGACACCACCTCCCTATTGAAGAAAAGGAATATTTTTATAAAGTTAAAATTATATGGAGTATCCATATGAGTATTATATAGGAGTATCTAATTTATTTATTTATTTTTTATTTGTCTACAAGAGTAATATGAAATAAAATTTAAACCACCAAAACACAGTAATTAGATAAGTTCAACTTACCATATTAATTCCAAGAATCGGTTTTTGCAGGATCCCACACCTTCAGTTGGTATTTAATTGTATAATTACAAGAGGTTATTTCTAAAGTAGACTGTTTCATTGTAAAAATTTTATTCAGAAAACTTTATAAATATTTTTTATTTCTCTTAAACTACATACACTATATTACTTATCTATATAATTTCCTCATGAATTAAGACATTTATTGTAACAGTACAACATTCTTCTGGCACTAGTCTATTTAGTCATTGATTAACAGCATTTTTAAGTTCATCGTCACCCACAAATTGCTTACCACTCAAAAATTCATTCAGTGTCCCAAATAAATGGCAATCAAAAAGAGCTAAGTCCAGACTGTATGGTGGCTGATGTAAATTTCTCATCCAAATGTTCTCAGTAAATCACATATCAAACTGGCAACATGTGGATGTGCATTTTTGTGGGACAGTGATATTGGTCAGCTGCCCATGTCATCAATTTTGAATGGCGCACCATGACTTGCGTAGAGTTTTGTAGTAGGCTTTTGTATTTATAATTGTTTCATGGGGCTTGAAATCAATCAGCAGTATGCCAAATCGATCCCAAAAGACTATGACCATCAGTTTGTGTCCAAATGGTTGTGGGTTGACCTTTGTTGGACTGATTGGTGGATGATGCCATTCATTTGATTGCCGTTTTCTCTCTGGCTTGTAATTTGAAATCCATGTTTCATTGCCTGTAACAATTGAATTAAGGAACTCATCACCTTTTTCTGTGTAGCGCATCAAAAATTCCAAAGCAGATCCCATTTGGATTTTTTTTGACATTCTGTTAAGATGTGTGGCATCCAACAAACGTTCTTTATCATGCACATTAATTCTGTTATTTCTAAACCTTTCACACCATTTTTGGACGTTTCTTTCATTCGTTACAATATCACTGTACACAACAGCCATCGCCTATAAATTTCATAGTGTGTAATGTGTGTACGTTACTAACTTGGCCTTGAACAACACAGGTTCACCAACCTTAAGGAGAGAAATTTCCCAGCAGACTTTATTTTAGAGATTTCCCTCATACATTAAAATAATTATAATTTGTAAAGTTTGAATTTGTTGAAAATTGCAGTACTGGACAATAGACTGCATATTCATCCATAATAAATTTTAAAAAATTTATAAATTAACTTTTTCAATTGATTAAAAATTCGCAAATTATAAAAACAATTTATTTTAATGTAATTATAAAATTAAATACCAACTGAAGGTGCAGGGATCTGCAAAAATCAATTCTTAGAATTAGTATGGTAAGTTTAACATATATATTTACTGTGTTTTGGTAGTTAAAGTATATTATATTTTGATTTTGGACATTCTATGATGTAATAATATTATTGGTGATTGATTTCCAAGAATTTTATTTTATTGAGACCGATATGTTTCAATGAATTAAGCTAAATAAGTGAAAGATCATCTTCCTCTTTATCAAAATGTCTTTTAATGAACATGTGAATCATATTCATCAATAACAAATACATAAGTATATGTACTATCTCTCAAAATGGTATATAATAATTTTTTATAGAGGTCAAAGTCTTCACTAAATCTCTAAGAATTGATAAATAATTTACATTTTATCATTTGCTTGACATAACTGCATGCAGATGAAAGTCTTCACTAAATCTCTAAAAGTTGATTAATAATTTATACTTTCATTTGTTTGACATAAATGCATGCAGATAACTTTTTATATAGTACTTATTATCTACTAAAGTAGAAACAACTAGAAGGTATTATTTTACTTCATAATGCAGAATTCTCCATTTTTTATGACTGCATAGAATTATTTTAGTCAGTCCGTTATCTGAGTCTCTTTGAAGGGACTGTTTGAGTGTTTTGGTCCTTGTCATACTTTTCAATCTCCGTGTCCTTCCTGGTAGTGAAAATTTTTGTGTTGTGAGTTTCTTTCATGTGTGAAGCAAGAGTTTATGCCCTTGATTTTTTTGTTTAATCCTATCTTATCTTCAGGTAATGTTGTTTTATCTTAATGTATGTGGTGTTGTCTGGTGTATGGCTAATTTCCTTCAGATTCTTTCTTATTTCTCTGTTCCATCTGCATTCTTTCTTGGTGATTTTTTGAGTCAAGATTGTACTGTACCACCTGTTTCAGACATCTCGAATCTTGTATCCTCATGATGTGTCCAAAGAATCTTAAATCTCCTTTTATGTATGATATCAGTGATGGGTTCTAACTCTTTGGGTCTAACTCTAATGACTTTGTTGGGCATGATCCGCCTCTTCCTGTCTTTCTGGTACTTTTTGTTAATGCAGGTTCTTTCAATACTCCTTTTGACTTTCTGCAGTTTGTCAGTTTTTGATTGTTCGTTCAGGTGGAAGAGTGCCTCTGCTGCATATGTAGCTTCTGATTTTATGAATGTTGTAGTGTCTTATTTTTGAATTTATGGAGAGACATTTTTTACTGTAGGTGTACCAGGTTCATTTTTATGGTTTAGCTAGTTTGATTGTTCTTATTTGGATATAGGTTTTTTCATTTAGATTGTTTATTATTATTTCTCTGAAATATGCTATTATTTCTCTGAGATATTTAAATTTGTTTACTGTTTTGATTTTATTAATGTTTATATTTACTTCTTTTAGTTCTATTATTTTTTAGGCATAATTTCTGTCTTTTCAAATGATATTTTGTGGCCAATTTTATTTCTAATGTTTTGAAATTTTTTGAAAGCAAATATCTTTGTTTTACATTCGTCAAGGTTGTTTGCTAGCATTGCCAAGTCATCAGCAAAACTAAGACAGTTTGTGTTGATTTTTGACCTATTCTTATTTTTTGAGGCATTCCCTCATTACCATTTCATCGTGGTATCTTCCTTCTCTGCCTAGTTCAGCATTGGAATCTCCAATTAGTTGTTTGATGTAATTTGTTAGGGATGTCATTTATGGTTTGGTCAAATAGATCCCTGCACTTTTCTGTTTCTTCATGATCTCTTAGAAATTTGTTTTTACTATTAGTGGGGATATGGATGATTATTATGGTTTAGATTTTATTAGATACTTTTAGGGAAAGTGTTGAGATTCTTAGATATTGTGACTTGAATTCTTGTACAAAATCACTGCAAAGCATGAAATGAAATTGCACCCTGCATTGCTTAACTAGAATAATATAAAGGAATTGGTTTATTAAACATGGCTTTGGCCACTAGCATTTTATCCTTATTCAATACTACTCTGAATATATTTTAGTTTTTGTAGAACCATTAGTTTGTAAGATATATATATACATTCTATATTAACCAGAACTATTTTTTGTTTCATCAAACATTAACTAACATCAAACATACTTCATACAAACATATCACTATATCTGGATTGCATTATATTATTTTGTCATCAAAGTCATTTTTTAAGAAAGGTAATTTATTTTTCTTATTTTCTTGAATTAACCCATTTGCAGCCTTATTATGTTTTTAGATTAAAAAAGATTTATGAAAGAGGAATGTGTAGATAACTTCTTTTAAGTACATTGGGTATCTCATGCACACTGTTATGTAGAAGTAAAACTTTTGCAAGACTTTACCATAAGCCATTAAAAAATAATTTTATAAGGACAACAAATAGCCTATTACAAAACTGAATTAAATACACCATTGAATTCCTTGCAAAATTGTAACGTTGTTTGATGTATTGTACAACCCCTTAACTGTTCAGGAATTTTGAGTTCATTTTAAGATTTCAATGGTTGAACCTGAGATGGTTGCTCCCTGATGTGTTTCTATCTTGTCCAATATGTAATTACATAAGTCAGCTTATGTTTCATATGTAGCTCTCTGATAATTTAGATTTTTTATCTCCTTAATATCCATTTTCATTCAAAGTATGTCATATAAACATAAAAGGCATTAGATTCTCAATCTAAATTTTTCTAGACTAGTTTTGTTATGTACTCGACAGTTTAGAAGTTATGGTACTAAGAAACCATTAATTCAGACATAAAATTATGAGGCTTATTTAAAGCTCTCAACTTTAGCTTAATAATGTATACAAAGTTGACTATTAACAGGACTATAGATAGTAGCTACTTGAATGTAATTTTATTCATTGAAACAATGAAGTGTGTTATTATGTTATGTTTTCACTTTATCTTTGTAAATCATTTTATATAAATGATTAAGAAATTGTATGAAATCCACAAGGGACATTCAGTAATTAAACTTAAAAACATACAAACTTAATATATTTCACATTTTAAGTAAACTGAAGTCTTTAAAATAGCTTTTGTTCACTGACCACTAATATTGACCCATTTTATTGTTCCTTAATACTTATGTGTTGTTTTCTTTATTTTTAATTTTTTCAATTATATCCATATCTTTACAGCAAAAATAATGTTATAGTCAGACAGCTTTGTAGAAGTTGTTGAGTGCACTAGCATTATATAAAACATTACCTTGTTTCTCATCCCTTCAACCACCATATTTTTCCAATTGCAGCTGGTCAAAATTAATGTTAACTGAATGCTCTTAACTACTTAGGAATATGCATATGCCTAACAAATGTACTAATAAACATTTTTTAGAATGTAAGAATGATGATATTGTTTCATTGTTAAAAATCCATGTATAATTATCTACCAGTTTACTGAAATCAACTTTTGCATTATGTAATTTAAATATGTATCCACTCTTATATTTATGACAGATTATTTTTTTATTTTTCTATTACAAGTGATTTCTAATTTTATCATTCCTTTTCATTTAACTACAACTATGGACTGGATCTTCCTTTGCAATAGGAACATTTAAGTAAAAATACAAACAAGAGTATGGATACATCTTAATAAAACAAAAATGTATACTTTCCATAATGCCCAAGCATGATATTGTTTCTAAATCAGCTTTAAAGTTGCTATTAAGTTTATTCTTATAAATTATAAATATGCCATAGTATATGTCATAACATAAAAATAAAAGAAAATTGTTGTTACGTAAACAATGATTAAAATTATTACAATGTGGGATCCTTGTGTTACCATTGCAGCCAGTCATCATAATTTTAAAATTGTTCATTAATCTAATTAAAAATAGTTCTTAATTTTCAAATTATATTTAGTTTGTACATTACTACTTTCTTATAAAGATGAAAATAAGCTTCTAATTATAACATCTATTATAACATGCTATGTATTTTTCACAAATTTTATCACAATATGTTATATAATGATAAACAAAATAATAAACAATTAAAACTTATGAGGTCTGTTCAGAAATTAACTAAAAATTTTTATTTACATGCCAATGGAGACATTTAATACATGTGGTTGGCAGCATCATGTTCTGCATAACCTCCTCTATAATCTCATGTACTTGGATTGTTGATAATCTCATATAGTTTTCGTGTTATTGTTATTTCAGTGCTATATATTTAAATGTTAGTAATGATTTTTGTAATGTGCAATTTTCAGGAGCAACATTGTAAAATGTTTCAACTTTTAAAATAAGCTTATGGAGATGATGCTCTGGGTTGTACACAATGTTACAAATGGTTTTCTTGATTTAAAAATGATCATCAGTCAATTAGGCCCTTAACCAGGAAAGCCTTTGACTTCAACTGATGACATCCATGTTAAGAAAATTAATGATCTGGTGCATGCAAATTCCCAATTGACTGTCAAAGAACTCACAGAAGAGGTTAGTATCTCACTTGGATCATGCCATGATATTTTGACTGAAAAATTGAACATGCATTGAGTTGCAGCAAAGTTTGTTCCTCATTTGATGACTGAACAAAAAAAAAAAACTATGTACTTTCAGTACATTGAGTGGACATTTGCTGACAACTTCTGAACAAACCAATGTTGAAACATTCATGCAAAGGATCATAAAAGGAGATTATATCTGGGTTTACAACTATGGCATTCAAAGAGTTCAATCATTACAATGGATTGGGAAAGGATCTCCACACACCAAGAAAGCACATCAGTCATGATCCAATGTCAAAGTGATACTCTCTGTGTTTTTTTTTAATAGAATTGTGCATTTTGAATTCTTGCCTCAAAATGAAACAGTGAATCGTGCATACTATCAATGTGTTTTATAACAGTTTCATGAAAAAATCGGCAAAAATAGACCACAGTTGTTACTAGACAACTCATGGTTCCTTCACCACAACAACTGCCCACACACAACTTTATCCATCAGTTTTGTGCCAAAATTCAGGTGACTGCCCGCTCTCAGCCTCCCTACTGGCCAAACCTTGTGATTTTATTTTATTTCCAAAATTAAAGTCTTTGATGAAAGGATACCATTTTGAGACTATTAATGACATTAAAGCAAATTCGTCATGGATCTAAAGGCCATTTCAATTGAAGCTATCCAGGACTGCTTTGCAAAGTGGAAACACTGCTGGGAAAAGTGTGTGAATAGGGTAGGAGAGTACTTTGAAGGGGATAAAGACCAATAATCTGTAAAATTAATAACAAAGATTAAAAAAGTAAAGTTTGTTTATTTTCTGAACAGACCTTGTATTTATTTTACTGATATATATTTTGAGTTATTTATTTTATTGAGAAGTAAATACCATTTGAAATGCTTTTAATGTTTTATTCTGACTAAAAAGTTGTATGTAACTTACTATAGAGAAATGTTACAGGTTGTATTTCTGTAAGTTAGCTAAAATTTAAATCATTCAAAAAAGTTTTATTAATTTTATTTCAACAATATTTAATTCAACTGTTTTTTTGTTTCACTAAAGACTTGCATACTGCCTTTTACTGATAACAAAGAAGCAAAGTTGTAATATTATAAAAAAGTAGTGTAATGTTGATAGATTAAAGTTTATAGTATGAGGTAAAAGTAATCATCAGCCAAGATTTGTTAACCAGCTGATCTGAATATTTTCATTCATTCTCTGTCATCTTCCTTCTCACTTGTGTTATAATTTGTGTAATATCTGAACTTTGAATGACAGATTGTATCCTCCTCCGAACTCAGTGCAAGCACAGATAAAGTAGATTTATAGATTTTTAAGTAGTATTATAGATTTTTGTTGCAGGACTCTAACGTTTTGTTTTGTAAGGTTTAATCTGCGTTGACTCAGAAGTGTTATAGAAGTAACAGCCTGATTCTGTTGCATAACAACCTTCACCACATGATTCCGCAGGTACTGCAAGTAGAAATGAAATGCCTTGAAATACTTTCATATCTTGTATATAATCCATATTTATCACCGTTTTCATTCTGTTATTTGTTCTATTCATTCATTGCAAATGTCAAAAGATTTCTCCATTTGTCCTAAATTTTTTCTGTACCATTTACAAGTAACATATGTTTCTAAAATCTAAAAACTACATTGTTTACAATTATGTTTGAGTTGCTAACATGTTTTTATTGATTTAGCTAATACATGAAAAACATTAGGTTGGATTATGTTATTTTATTTTTAAAGTTGAGTAAAATGTGTTAATTCAATAAATTTAGTTAATAATTTGTTATTAATCTTTTTCTTTAAATACAATTACCAAATAATTTTATATTTAAAAAATATATAATAGCAGTTAGAAATAGACAGTTTTGGTTTTTTATAATTTGTAATGAATAACAAATAATTAAATTTCATATTAATATTAATAACAATTTATTTTGTTCACTAGCAGTAAATTGAAGAATTCAATCATATGAAATCCTCATTAGTTTAAATTTATTTCGACATAAAAACTTCCCCATACATGCATAATGTTTAATGGATGTTTTATCTAAACATTTGACATTATTATTTTTCAATATTGTATTAAATGGTTGAAAATAAAATGATGAAATATTGATGTGCATCGAAAACAGACAGTAATTAAGAAAAATTAAATACCACTTATTAATTTTTTAAAATAATTTAATAAAAATTTAAAAAATATTTTGGTTTTTTTTTTTACAAGCTTGAAGATGATTAACATCAATCTTCATGCACATTTATTGCTTTAAACACTTTAATGAATTGTTCAGAATTGCCGGTTGCTTAAGGATTTAATTTAAACAATATATTTAAAGATTAAACTGTCATTTATTCAATTTTTGACACATTTATAGACTTTAGTGTTTGTAATAATTCCTATTCATTGCTTAATTATAAAGAGAATTAGATTGATAAATTTATGATCCTAATATGAAAACTGAAACATATTATATCTGATAAATCGTAAAAGACTAAACAAAAAGAATAATGTTCATTAAATAATTTGTTGATTGAATAATAATAATAAGTTACAGTGTCAGAAGACTTGTTTCAAAATAAAGAAGAGATCTTTACATAATTTCACGTCTGTAGAAACTGCCTGCCAAAAATCGGGCAATTTTTTATTTTTAATGTTTATTGACATAATGAAATAATCTTTATAAAATAACTTGTATAAATAAATTTTTGTAATAATACATCTTTTGAATATATAAAATCTTGAATTGAATAAAGATATAGGATAAGTAAACCTTCAAAACAAAGTATCCTAAATAAATAGATACCCTGTGTAAGTAAATACCATAATGAATCATGAAATCCTGAAAAGGTTTTCTCCTTGATTCAATATATCTTATACAGATTAAAATAGAAGTTAAAAGTGAAGTCAACATTTAGCAAAGCTAAATTTTTAAAAATATAGGCTTGAATTGTGCCAGTAGTTTTCAAAAAGACTCTTATATGAAATGTTTTTTTTTTTTTTTGATAACAGGAAAATACAGATTATTAGAACGCAGTAATATTGAAGTAGTAAAGTATGCCTCGGATGACTGAAAGAGCTAATCCTTGTGTAGTTAGGAATAACTAACAGTTAAGTTTTGAGTTTTTAGTTCATTAATGTCCCCTATATAAATGCATATACTGATGATAATGATGGAATACTGTAATATTGAATGTTCTAGTAATGAATTCGTTGCTTTTTTCATTATTGATTGGTATCTGTTTGTTTTTTTTTATTATTTTTAGCGAATGACATCAGGGAGGTGGTGGCTAAAGGTAAAGTATGATTGATATCGGTTGAACCCAAATTATTCATTTTCTCATTCATTCATTCAGTGTTCTTGCTGCATGTTATTACAGCTAATTTGCACTTAATTTTTGTAGTATAAAATTCATTCTATCATTGTATTGTCTTTAGTGTTAGAGTCATTAGCAAATGTAAAAGGGATGTTATGGCCTTGAGGAGACAACATGTGAGATGGTCTATGTTAGAATAGTTCAAGTTGATATCAAACAGGTAAACAACTGTTTGATGCCTTTTTAAATAAAATAAAATTGCTAATTTCATCTCTTTTCATTTCTTCTTCTGTATTGCCTAATAATATTTATAATGAAATATTTTAAGTCATTTAATGTCTTTAAAGAGAATTCTATTCTGTTTCTCTTTTAATATGATGATTATAATCTTTTTTCTGAGCTAATATAATCTACTGGTTTTTATTATATAAGGACCATTGACTACTGTAGTCATTAGCTATTAAAATGGTGATAGAATGCGCTGCAACTGGAACCAGTATTATCTGTCTTTAGTCATCTGCAGGCATGGTTTATTAAATGTGGTTTCTGCTGATTACATTTTATCCTTATCTTACTCTCGTCTATTTCCAGAATGCTCCTTCCAGAACACTTTTTGTGATTTACCATGATTATAAGCGTTTTTGGTTATAAGGAATATAATAGTTTATTATCCTATCCGATACCCAATCAAATGGTTCAACAATTTATTAAAAATGGCAGCTGAAGAATAATCAGGCCCTTTCTCCTAAACTAAAGTATTTTGATTAGTTACACAAAAACAGTTCTGTTGTCTGGTTTGGTAAAGTTTTGTTATTGTTATTTTTAAAGAGTAAGGGTTTCGTTAACTTCTTTAATGTATTATCTTGAATTAATTTATATAATTATTGTGTTCCATTAACTTGATAAATAGAAAACATTTTACTGCAATCACTATTTGACTTTGATAACAGAGCTTTTTGTTCTTACTACAGAATTCACAAATTTTAATATAATATTAATATAGTTTGAATATCATTATAATATATATTTACAAATAAAATATTAAAATATTTATATAATTATTTTGTTCCATTAAGATAAATAAAAATATTGTAATAGAATTACTATTTCAGTTTGATAACAATGCTTTTTGTTCTGAATAGAGAATTTACAATTATTAATATACACGGTTATATATAGAGGATGAAATTGCAGAAAATTACTTATTTAAATTACTGTAACCCATAATTTTAATTAGAATGCTCCATACACACATATAGGCCATGTTGTATAGTTTTAGTACTCAAGTGATGACATTATAATTATTACTTTTACAGTTGTTACTGCCTCTATGATAGTTACTAACCAGCGGTATGTGTGATTTTTATTTAACATATTGTTATTATTTGTGTATTTTATAAATTCAACTGTTATGATGTTAGAAATTATATAAAAGAACTATAGTTTTAAAAAATCAAAATTTCCTTAATGTGACAGTATGAAATAGAAGTTGTAGTCAGTTTTATAGCAAGCTTTTTCTTTTTACTTACATTATCTTAGCCCAGTTGAATTATTATTTTTTTTTTTTTTTATTAATTTGTGTAAATGAATTCTGTTACTATCTATTTCCTCATTATCACTATATTAAGTTTCTGTGTTACGAAAATTTTTTTTTTCATTCAAAAATTGATCTTTTTTTTATGAAATAGAAAGGTGAGATTCTTTTCTTTTGAGGTATATATATATATTTTTTAAATAATTTACTGTTTGAATAATTTTTTTTGAGTGGAAAGGTTTTACTGCTTTATTGCTCATATCTTATTTTTATCAGTCAAGTTTTTATGTTTTATACCTTAAACTGAGAAAGTTGCTGTACAGTCCATTTAAAAATATACTACACTGCCTAGTATTTATAAGCAGGTTTGAACCTATATTCAAAAATGAATATAGGTTCAAACCTGCCTAATTCAACCTACAATTTAACCTATATTCAAAAATGAATAGAGGTTAAAGCTCTAGCACATTCATGTGAATTTAAAAAATAATTTTATTATAACTAGTTTTGAAACTTATTTAAATAGATTAATTGACAGTATATATTACAATTTTAACTAAATCTATATCTAATTATGTTAACAATTTGTGAGAGTAATAGTAATGACCCTTATATAAGATTGCTTCACATTTATATCCAAGAATTTCTAATAAAAGTGACTTTAAAGCAAAACAATTTATTATGATTTGAGTATAAAAACAAACAAAATAGTTTTAAGTAGAGATTGATTTCTGTAACCGCAACAAAAAAATTTGAAAAATAAATTAGAACAGATTATTACTACAGAGTACATTTTTCTATTTTGAAAAATCATTTAAATATTTTTCCTCCCCTTCATCTAAGATTCTTTATTTGTTAGTCCCTTTTTCTTTGATAATTTTATATTCCCACACCAGAAATATCACACCCGCTCCTGAAGTATTCTTCTATCATTAAATAATTTAATGATTGAATAATTTTTCTCCTATTAAATAATTTATAAGTGTCAGCATGTTTCATAATATTTGTTTAGTGAAGAAAATTTAACTCTTATTTTATGTTTATAAGTATTATACATTTCAAGCTATACAAATTGCAGATGATTTTGATGATAATAATAATAATAATAATATTATTAATAAAGTTTTTTTGAAAACTCAATTGAAAATGATTTTGAATCTTTTTAATTATAAAAGTGTTTTTTTTTTTTTTAATTTTAGATCAGCTTACATTGTAACTGTTTGTATCTATTAGGTTTTCTAATACTGTATTTATATTCAGTCAGTCAAATGTACATGATGAAAATTAATTCTGTCCTATAAAATTTGTATTGTCATTGAATTGTTCAGAATTCTATTGAAAATAGTTAAGCTTTAATACACTTCTGTCATAATTATCCCAAACATTTATCTGGTATGAATTTCTTAAGCATTGTATAGGTGTAGTTATATCTTTTTACTTTATTGTGCTATATAAAGGACTGTAGTTTATTCAAATGTGTTGGCTTTGTTTAATGAAATATGTCATATACTTAATAGAGGATTTATTAGCAAGATTTAATTTTCCCTACAACATTTATTCTTTTTCTGCTAAATATTTGTGTATAGTTATGTGGAATAAGATTATTTTACTTTTTCTGCTTAAATAATGATCATCCACTTGTAAAATTATTGATTATTTCTGCTGAGGGAGAAAAACATTTAATCGGCTCTTAGAATAGAAAACTTATCTTAGAGTTTTATGTATATATTTCTGTTACTTAGCGACTGTGATAACAACTAATGTGTCTTCTCTTTGTTGAGAAGACTATCTCTGTTATATAAAAGATAAAGATCAGATTACACATAAAGATATAAAGATTTGCTCACATTTATATGAAACATTTAAAACATTTAAATAGAATTTATATTAAACATTTAATGTAATTATGACATTCTTAGCTGTTGTTACCTGATGAGAAAACTTATAGATAACAAGTTCATAAAATTGTAGCAGAAAGGAAATTAAATAAATTATTCCATTTTTTATTGCTTTTTTCCTTGCGCTTTAAGGAGAAAAAATGAAATTAATTAAATTATATCCAGCTTAAACTTTCCAAGATTAAATCTAAGAAAGCTTTATTTTTTTGGAACTTATGTTGAATATATTTATTCTGTTTGTACTTAACTATCAATTTACTTGTGATGTATATAGTAAAATTGTGTAGTTAAGAATACATTGTCATTGAAGTTACATTAAAATTTGTATCAATGATGCTTCTCTAATAATAGACAGAAAGCAAATGATGAGATTGGGATCAAATTTTGCATAAGTGACTGCCGCAGTCATACCAGTTCTTAAGTATGCCATGCACATAAGGCAGTAAAATAATCTTAAAGGAGTGTTATGCCAAAAATGTAGATAATTTTTTACTCACCCTTGTAATATGTAACAGTCTATAAAATTAAATGGACTTCCAGTCCAAGATTTTTTCTAACTTTAACCAAAATCATTTGAAACATCATCTGTATCAAATAAACATCCTGGAAGTGAAATTTCAAAAATATGATGAATGTTATAAATAGACAGAGAATGAATTTCATTTAATCAGAGTTATATAATTAAAATAAGTTTGAATTCCATTTGATGGAAAGATATAATTAATAAACAAATTCTAGAAAGACGCATAGAAATTATTTTTAAAAATTAGAATTTGAAAAAAAAAAAAAAAGAAAAAACATTATAAATTAAAAGCATAAAATAAAAGATGTTAATAAAAAATATTGATTATAAAATGTTTATTCTTTGTAAATAAAGTTACAAAGTTCTGTAAGTGACATTGGGATATATGCCAGATTTAACTATCTCTTGTCACTTCCTGAATAGGGAATCCAGTCCTTCCATCGCCATCGGAAATCATGAATTATTTTTTTCATGTTAAGCATTTTTTGAGTTTTTATAAAATAGAGATGCATCATGATGTTCTCTCATTACCTTCATAAGCTTTTCTACTCGTGAAAATTATTGAAACAGTTCATAGTAAACATATGTCCAAAAATGCTTCATTAGCAAAGTTACGGCTAGCGAAATATTTTGCTGGGATTTCAGCTATTCCGGTGAAATGAGGTGATACTGACATTTTTATGACATTTTAACTTAGCAACAAAATTAGTGATTTCTTATGGTTTTGATTTGAAAAATTGAATAAAATTGGTCTCAGAACCATATCTGTAGTTCTAGAGAAATCAGGGGTGAAAAACAATAGATTGGGATAAAAGCTGTTTTTTATGTTTGATGTTTAATAATTTTGTTAAATGGGTAGTAAACACATAGAACATTACACGAAACTTGTAGAGAATTTAATTCTGAACAAAATGGTGTAAAATAAGTCGAATGAAAAAAAAAGAGGTAGTAAATTTGAGTTTTATTTAGAAATAGTACGTTTCTATTTGTTAGGAAAGTACTTGCACAGTAGGTCTGAAAAGTTCCCGATTTCTGTAGTCGATACAACTTGCGCCATCTCTCAGACAACCAAGGAACTATGTAGTATGATGTCTGATGAGTATGTACAAAATTTCATCATGTTTCATTATTCCTCTCTCGACTTATATTTGGCCGCATACTTTGTGTTCATGTGACCTAGTGCGAGCTGGCGACATGGATTAGAGAAGTGCGATAAAATGTGGTAGACTTCAAAATTTTTTGTTGAAACTTATTCTATGACACAGCAAGCATTCTGTGATGAAGCCACATCTCGTACTACAACATACACATGGTGAAAGCAATTTAAAGATAGTAGAGAGTCCTTGGATGACGACGAACGAAGTAGGAGGAAACGTTGCGAAAGTTCGCGCGCTCCTGCTTGAACAACCTCATTTTACCCTTTGGGCCATAGCAGCTGAGTTAAACTTCGCTAAAGACATGGTACATATAGTTCTAAAAAAATTTACCACCGAAAGATGTGCTCTCATTTTGTGAATTGTCGCAGCTTGTCAAAATAACAAGCTATGACTAATTTGTCTTCTATGACGATGCCCCGGCACACATGGTAACAGTTTTAACACATTATGCCGCAAATCAAATCACCATCTTATCCTACCCGACTTGGCTCCAGCAGACTGTTTTCTGTTCCTGAAATTGAAGTTGAAGATGAAAAGTTGCCTTTTCGACGACATTTCGGCCATCCAAAGGGCTTGCACCGAGCAGTTAAAGGTGATCCCACAAAATGATTTCTCAAGAGAGTTTGACGGACTTTACCGATGTTGCAATTAGTGGGTAACTAGAAAATGGTTCTATGTAGACGGCTGATATGAGTAAATTCGTTTATCTTTAGATCTGTATTTTAATTTAGTTCGGGAACTTTTCAGATATACTGTGTATATATTGTAAACAAAACCCAAAATCTTCTTTTTTTTTTTTGGAAATATGAAAAATCTGTAAAAAAAAAACAAAATGTTATTAAATTTTTTTTAACTCTGGAAATTTCACAACAAATTAAAATTACTTTGATAATAATATCTTTATTAAAGAAATACTTTAAATTATTTGAAAAATTATTGTTTTAAAGTTTTTAATAAAATAGCAACAGCTGATCAACAATATGCAATACTGTATTAGTGTGTAAATTATTTAGTAAGGGTACTGAATGATTAAGTATATTGGGTACTGTAAACTGTGCTGCCATTAGCAAAAATTTCTTTAAATTTTAGTTTGAATGTGATCAGTTTGCCTGTAATGTCGTCTGTATTTACAGACAAATGTCGTCTGTAATGTTGATGATACGGTATTGAGTTTGGTATGTGTAATTGTAGTTGCAGTAAAGTTTGAAACAAGTTTTCGGAATCACAGCATTCCAGATCCCAAAACGATTAGCTCAACTTTTTGCAATCTTCAGAAAACAGGTTCAGTACCTACATTCATACCAGCTACAAACGATCTGCCCAACATAAGGCTGTTATTGATGAAATTATTTTAATGCAGTCCAAGCGTCGTTAAACTACATCTTTCTAAGAGGATCAGATTTTCGCATTCATTAATTTGGAGGATACTTAAACAAAACAAGTTTTACAAATCAACAACTCTACAAGTATGTTTTCCTTTACCTACGTGCCAAATTTCACTCGAGATGCCATCAGCAACTTACACAATCCTCAGACGTAAATCCTCATGAAATAGTAGAAGGCAATTTTCGACAACGATTTAGCATCGATGTATGGTGCGACCTTCTTCACAATCATCAGCTGTTTGAATCGTACATATTCTCCGGCTGTTTAAATGCTGAGGTCTACTTGCACTTTCTACAAGAAGAATTGCCACTACTGCTTGAAGTTGTTCCTTTAGCATTTATGTTTTAAGTATGATGGCGTGCCCTACCACTTCTCAAGTGTCGTTTCCATTCACTTAAAAATAATAATTTCCCTAACAAAATGGATCGGTCGTGGAAGTTCACATTCTTGGCCATCGTGATCTAACACTTTTAGATTTTTGCATCTGGGGATGGATGAAAAATATTGTATTCAAGACAGAAATACATTGTCATGAGGAATTAATTATTCGCATTATGATGCCCACCGGGCTGTTCTAGTGGTTAACACGACATTGCAAATCAGCTAATTTCGAAGTCGAGAATTCTATGGTTCAAATCCTTGTAAAGGTATCTTTATACGGATTTGAATACTAGATCGTGGATACCAGTGTTCTTTGGTAGTTGGTTTTCAATTAACCACACTTCTCAGGAGTAGTCGACCTGAAATTGTACAAGACTACACTTCATTCACATTCAGACATATCATCCTCATTCATCCTCTGAAGTAATACCTTACAGTAGTTTCGGAGGCTAAACAGATAAAGAGAGCATTTTGGATGCGGCTAAGCAATTTCAGGACATCCTTGAAGAACTAAAAAGAGCAACAAAAGTAGTATAGAAGTGTGCCGAGAAATTTGTTAAAATGGTGGGCTGATTTTTGAATGAACATTTGTTATAAACTGGTACGTATAATGCACTTTGGTTAAGTGTCCTGTCTTTTAATAAAATTTGAATGTTTCTAACTTTTCTTTGTTTTATTCAACTTATCTTAAATCATTTTGTTCAGAATTATCCTACACATATTTTTTTTTTGTAAGTTTTATGTGTTTCTCATCCATTTAACAAAGTTATTGTACATCAACCATAAAAACAAAATTTTTTTACCTCACTTAATTAATTTTACACCAGATTTTTTGCAAATTAAAACTACTACAGATATAGTTTCGGGACTTTTTTTTTTTTTTTTTAATTTTTTGGGGCAAAACTATAAGAAATCACTAATTCTGCCCCTTAGTTAACATCCAAAAATTTTCATTACAACCTCATTTCACCAGGGTAACTTAAATCCAAGCAAAATCTTTCATTAGCCATACTCGCAAACGAAACATTTTGGTACACAATTTTATATGAATCTTTTCCATTATTTTAGCTAGTAGAAAAGGTTATGAAAGTTCTGGGAAAACTTTATGATACACTTTGCCTCTGTGTGTTGTCTTATTTTATTAAAAATCAACTGCTGAGTGAATTTATCGATAGGCAGGCATTTTTTATGTGTATGTGAAATCATTAAAAAATCAGAGTTTTCATGTTTGGACTTATATTGTATATTGGGATGGTTCTTTCTGATTAATCGGAGGCCACCTGGTTTCTGAAGGAAGAATGGAATATCTCTAAAGTAGACTGCTGGGAAATTTCTCTCCTTATATTTGGCGAACTTAATGGCCATGCTAGTAATGTACACACTGCATTGTTGTCTGTATGTAAGTTGTCACGTTGTATCGTTGATTATGTATGAGTTATTATGTTATAATATGAATAGAAAAATTGATATTGCCGCCAGCCGTGAAATACGTAGAGTCATACGGTTTTTGAACCATCAAAACATTAAGTCAGCTGAAATTCATAGGCAAATGGTTGCTGTGTGTGGTGATAATGTAATGAATGAAAGAAACATCTGAAAATGGTGTGAAAGGTTTAGAAATAACAGAATTAATGTGCATGATGAAGAACATTTGGGGAGGCTCTCGATATTCACCAAGGACTTGTTAAAACACGTTGATGAAATCAGAAAAGATCATCGCTCAATAATTTCCAACCTGGCCTTTCTTTTTCATGGTGTTTAAAGAGCTGTTATTGGTCGCATTGTTCATGACCATTTAGACTTCAGAACGATTTATCGTGTTGGGTGCCGAACGTCTTAACGTAACAAAAAAATCCGAATGGGATCTGCTTTGGAATTTTTGTTTGGTACTGAATTCCTTAATTCAGTTGTTACCAGAGGAAAAAGCTGCAGTCAAGTAAATGGTGTCATCCTCAATCACCAACCAGACCAACAAACATCAAGCCACAGCCATTTGGATACAAGCTGATGGCCACAGTCTTTTTGGATCGGTTTGGCATACTACTAATTGATTTCAAGCCTAGTGCGAAACTCTACGTAACTTATGGCATGTCATTCAAAACTGGCTTCATGCACAGCTGACCAACAGCATTGTCCTGACATCAAACTGCACGTTCACATGTTTTCGGGTCTGACATATGATTTACTGAGAACATTTGAAAGGAAAATTTATGATCACCACCATATAGTCCGGAATTAGCTCCTTCTGATACCATTTGTTTGGGAAATTTAAGATTTTTGAGTGGTAAGCAATTCATGGGTGATGATGAACTTAAAAAGTTGTTAAATCAGTGGCTAAATGGAGTGGCGGCAGATGAATATGATGAAGGTATATTGAAGCTCGTGTATCGCTATGATAAATGTCTTAATTCATGTGGCAGTTGTATAGAGAAGTAGTATAAGGTATGTATGTAGTTAGAGAAATAAAAATATTTTTAAAGTTTTCAGAATAAATGTTTTTATAATGAAACTGTCTTTACTTTCGAGATAACCTTTAGTAGTTTTAATTATGTAAGTTTGTATACATGTTCTTGTCCAATAATTTAGTATTTTAAATTCGATATAGTGTTTTTTCTTATGCACAAAACTTAAAATACCTCACTGTATCACATAACTAATTTTTATTTTGTTTCCCGAATTATTGTATAACTATTCATCAGTGTTTTGTAATATTTCATTTCTTTTTCCTTCTTAGTGTTTATGGTTGTTTTTCTACTATCCACCCCCTCAAATTGTATTTACTAATATTAATCTTATCACTCACATTTAATAAATGTACACATCTTATTCATGTATATTGTTTGTTTGTTTTTTTTTATCATTATGTTATCTTGATGTACTAATAATTAATGAGTACATCAAGAAAATCATAACTTAAAAATTTAATTGTATTCATACATTATATAGGGACAGTCTTTCTTCTTTCATCATATTGCAAGTTTTGTAAGTAACTAGTTTATTTTTTGACATTGGTGGCTAGAATTTATTAAACAGTATTCTATAAAAGCATCATCTAACTCATGCTTTCATTATTATGACTCGACTAAATATGAAGCGAAATAGTACCTTACTATATTTCACTGTTGTTTATTCTGACATTTTACACTTTCCTAGAACTTTTACATGTTTACATATTTGCATTGCTTTCTCAGATCTAAAAAATTGTTCCTATGGTTGAATGTTAACCAGTCTGTTAAAAGTGTGATGGTATAATACACTTATCATTAATGTGAATGAACTACAGATTCATCCATAATGTTTTCTTTTATGGCACCTCTCAGGAATAACTATTTTATCCATCTGTAAATCTTATTAAATAATAGCTATTGTCATGAAAGCACCTATCCAATGTTATTTTTCTGGTTAGTTAACATTCATTCATTGATTCCTTATCCTCCAAATAAAATTGTTCCTGCCAATTTTTTGAGAGCCATTACTGTAGCATTGATGTACACATCTTCCTCTCCCTCACACCCTCTCACAACCCATTAAATGTAGTAGTTGGATTCACAAACTAACTCTAGTCACTTCTTTATTTATGTTTAATGCTGTTGTTTTCAGTACCTCATTTCTTTTTTTGAATTATTCTTGCAGTCTACCTTTCAGATTTTGAAATAAAAAACAATTATAATGTGATTTTTTTTTTTAGTTTGTAATAAAAAACCATTACAATATTGTACTAGTTCAGTCTGTCAAATATTCATTGAAAGTTGTAAAAAATACTGATGTAAGATGGTCTTAATTATTTTAATTTTAGTAATATTGTATATAATATTCATATTTATTGTAAGTTTTTCTTCAGTCTGTAAGCTTAACAAAGGATAAAAGTTTCCAGTAGCATGCAAAAGTTTAAACATCGTCCCAGATAACTTGTATTGTCTTTTTTAACTACATAGTTTTATTAAAGTAATTGTGTATTAAACATATTTCTTTGTTTTTCCTTACTCATGACTTATTGCAGATGTAATTTTCTTTACCTTAATGTACTATTATTTACTATTCTTGCTAACTTAAATATAACTAATACAGATATATTTTTTATTTATTCATAGCTTATTAAGATATAAACATACTTTACTCCGTATTTTAAAATTGTAATTGTATTATATTAAAATGTTACAAATTTTTACTTTTCAGATTGTGCATTATAGATCTAATACTAGGCATTAATACATTTAACATTCATAACATCTACTGGATTATAGATTTTTTAAAAAAATGTCTTATTTTAATTAAAATTTAATTAATATTTTAACAAAAGGGAATATTGCCTCGCTATCATTCACAGGGCGTTCCATTAATAATAACAGTGGTAATAATCATAATTAATAAATAAATAAGCTTAAGGAATCAAATAATAAATTTTATTTAAGATCAGTGAAAAGTAAAATAAAGTTAATTATGTATAATATAATATTTTGTTTCTACTTACATTCATTTGCATGATTGGAGTATTATTAATTTTTTATTTTAGATAAGTATAATTTTGTAAATGGTATAGTAAACAAGTAGATATTCTGTGATAAAAGAAGTTCAGTTTATAAGCTGTTTTCAACCGATCTAACAAGGAAATGTCATAATTCAACAGATGTACAATGTAACATGGAATTTTTCTGTGATTATTGTACTAAGACTTATTTATAGTATGATTTTGGCAATTAGTCATGTTATAAAAGTAGAATAGTACTATTTTTTTTACACTAATATTTAAATAAAAGACTATCTTTTTATAATCTGTTTTTTAATTAAAAAGAATGTATGTATTATTTTATTTTCATACATGAGCACTTGTCTAACTTTTTTTAATTTAAAAAAGTAAATTTTTAATAAATTATTCTATTATTTCTAGCCTGGAGGTTCACCATATCATACAATACATGAAGTAGATATGTCACTGGATGGCTGGAATTTCAGTGTTTTAAAGCAGAATCGTTCTAATTCATGGTCTGAATCATTGGATGATTTTCGATTATCTTCAAATATTGTTGAGCATATACCATTGGAATCTGAAACTGGACATTATATAAAGTACGTCGTTTTGATTATGTCTAACACCAAAATATTAAAAATTCAGGCAGAATATTGAATATATTAACACATTGATATCAAGTATAGTAAATATTTTGATTTTCATGCTAAAGCTTTTCTTAAAGAAGTTTTTTATGTTTACTCTTAGATTTTTTTCATTAATTAATATATAAGAACTAAACTAACTTATTAATATATAAGAACTTTACATTTTGCCTTAGGACTTAAATTATTACTTTTTAATATTGCTTTGAGTATACCTTTCACACCAAAAATACTGATAATTCACATTAATTATACTGGAAATCCTTATATCTAAGATTTTCATGTAATTTCAGTGTACAACTAATAATAAAATCATGACCAACTTTTCAAAAATTTAGTTCTAAGGTATTTTTTTTAAAAGATCTTTTTATAAATTTAAATTCACTACATCATATTTTTTTGGTTTTAATCATTAATATGTATATTGTTTCTGGTTTATTAACTGGTTCCATGAGCTAAAATATTTTACATTATATATTTGTGCATACCTTTCCATTAACAACTGCAGTTTGTATTATAGTGACTATTTGTGTTGCAATAACTGTAACATGGCAGTGAATCTAAAATTAAATTTTTAGCATTTTGAAATTAAAAATCTTTTACTTCATTATTTTTTGTTTATTTCAGACAGAATAAACATAATTTGATTTTTTTTTACAAGTTAATTTTTGAATAGCCATATTATTAAATTTTATACCTTCTTTAACATTCCTCACTGACTTAAGTGAAAGTTATCAACTTAGGTGGATTCACTATTATATAATATGAGGTATTCTATGGTACTCTATATTTCTGAGTTTTATAGCTTCTTCATTGGGGTTTTTTATTTTTTTTGTTAAATTTCAGTTTATTATCTCACAATGAACACAAGTTTTTTTTTTTTTTTACCAAAACACTCCAAATTTGTTGCTCATTTTGGTTAAGTATCACATCCTGATTGATTGAAAAATGCAATCCATTGATTTAATTTTTTTACTTTGCTGAGTACAGTGTTAAATTTTTTTTTATACACAACCTGGAAACATTTTTATGATCAGGTACTTTGCCATATTGCAGACCTGTAAACAGCTGAATGTTCAATAAAGGTTTGGTATCCTTGTATTATCTATTCTTTATTTTAATTTAAAATTTATTTAAAAATAAGTTCTAAGCTTCAGTTTTATATAATTTCTTCTTTTGACTCAAAATGCCCTTTTTAATAATGTTTCTTTCTTTTGTGATACTGCAATTTATTTTCTTAGTTAGATTTTAGCTAAAAAAATATTAATGTAAGTTTATTGCTTAATAAAGAGACTAATTTATAGATTGTCCTTTGCAGAATGGATAACAATACCTCCTGGCTTTATGATGAGTATAAACGTGCATATGCTGAAATTCTTCATCGATGGCACCTGCTTGATGCGAGGGCTCAGGTAAAAAAAAAATCTTCACTTATTTTTATATTAATTAACATAAATTTAAGCTTAATATCATCTAGTATAAGAAATATTTTTTATCAAAAACTTTTATAATTTTTATGGTTTTTTTTTTTTTCATTATAGTGTTAATGTAATACATAAATTATTTCTTATGGTTTTTACTTGCTGTAATTAAATTTTTTTGTTAAAGATTATGAAATACATATCTGGCAATCAGGAAACTCACAAAGGTCTTGAATTTAGAATTGAATGTCTATCATGTGAAAGTACTGTTCAGCAAGATGCTTATTGTTCAACATGTAAAAAACCTTGTCTACGCTGCGTGGTTTGTCATATACCTGTTAAAGGTAAGTTAAGCTATATTTTTGATAGTTCATAAATCTTGTTTTGATCATTTAATAATCATATTTTCCTACCTTTTATCAAAATATGGTGAAAAGTGTTGGATTTTGCTCAGTTCTCTAAGCACTTCAGTACATTCCAGTGGTCAACAAAAATCTTAAAATTTTTTATAATTTATATTTGAAATCTTTATATATGGACCAGTATGACCAAATTTTTTCCTAACTGTAGTAAGCAGTTTTCAAATAGTAATTTAGAACCATTATCACCTATTCTTAAAAAATAACCAACATTCACCTCTACTAAAACAGATAACAGAACTGTTTTCATGTAACTTAGTACCGTACTTCTGCATCTGCATACAAAAAATGGCCTCATTATGTGCTTCCATTGCCATTTTTAATTTATTACTGAACTTTTTAAAAAAAATCTTCCCACCAATCTATTTTAAGTACAATTAAAAGATTTTCTTTTATGGAAACAATATTATTTGTATAGATAAATATCTTTAAATAGTACTAATTACAACAAAACCCTGCATTTTCTGCTTCTCAGTTCAACAAATAACACCTTTTGATTTGCACTCTACTGTATTTTCATGTATTTATCTTTATGCTATTTTATATGTGTAAGGGTATGTCACGCACATGGGTTTTGAGTGGCATAAACGGTTCAAAGAAGGACAAGAAGAAATCAAAAGTGATCCATATCCAGGATATCCTTCTACTTCAAAAACAGATGAAAATATTGAAAAAATAGACAATCTCATCTGTTCTGAAAGTCAAACAGTGAATAAGGAATATTATCTTGAGATTCTAACCATTCCCTGTGAGCGAGTAAAAAGAAAGCAATCTGAGTTGTGGAAGAATAAATCATGGAATCTTCATCAGGACAACACTCCAGCTCACACTGCATTGATTGTTAAGTCATTTTTGGCTAAGCATGGGATCCCTGTGCTGGAAAATCCACCCTATTCACCAGACCTAGCCCCATGTGACTTTTTTATGTTCCTGAAAGTGAAGGAAGCACTGAAAGGAACTATGTTTGAGACAATTGAAGCTGTGAAAGAAAAAGTGACGGAGACCATGAACATATTTCCGAAAGTGACTTTTTGACGATGAGTTATGAAGATTACGCACTCCCCATGGGGTTGTGTCGGACTCTGAACCAGGGACGTTAACTGCCCCCAGCTAATCAAACCCAGCAAACTAAGAAGCCTGGCTGAGTGACTAAGCAGACTTCACAGTCTGCCCCCTACCGACTAAACCTCCCTCACCGCTCTTCTCTGCTCCAAGACTGGACCTGCAATTAAGCACAACATAGTCTCAGGGGGATGTGTCCGACGAATTTCAGAACTTCACTTCTCTTACTTCTCCTTTTCAGGAGAAGTAAGTATACACTACGTTCTCCTGGTGGTGTACTACTCTTGTCATCCCTGTAAACGAAGAAAAAAAAACATCCATACTACCATCCACGCACACATTCACACCCTGTTGTATGAGTAGATGTGTGTCTATATGTGTTCACGCCCAAGGAGAAGGGGAGTCAGTGTTTTTACTCCCGGAGCTACTTTCTATTAATAAGACCTTAAATAAAATTAGTCCAACATTTTGACACGTACTTGTCTATTAAGATTCCATGAGTGCCTTACAGGCCTCCATTATGGAGTACATATGACAAGTGAATTGAATGCCAACATCAACAATAAGCTTTACCCAGTTAAGAACACTGTGAGCCCTACATTTAAACCAGAATCCTAAAATAAAATATATTTATGTATATTTCATTTAAGAATATACAGATATTTAGAGC
This sequence comes from Zanna intricata, assembly GCA_010016005.3. Taxonomy (NCBI): domain Eukaryota; kingdom Metazoa; phylum Arthropoda; class Insecta; order Hemiptera; family Fulgoridae; genus Zanna; species Zanna intricata. The sequence goes on from JAAAKQ030038841.1 coordinate 28,237, forward strand.
TTATTAATTGCCATTTACAATTAGGTCACACTAAACTCATTCATGGACTTCTCAGACCAATGCATTTGTTTGTGTTTGCTGCAGCTGCTAACTAACAGTACACCATAGTGTTGTGGACTGTGTCTGTTATGCGGCATTGCATCAGAAATTTAAATTAGAGGCTAATCCAAAGTATTTTATGGAACAGTATGACAATGTTATCAAATGGCTTGCTATTTCTTAAGGCCATGCATCTCTACTCAAATATTTAATAATAATTATAATGTGTTTTATTTATTAAGCTGTTTGGTATGTGCCAGATGATAATTTTGTGGTTTTAATTTAGATTTTTAATATTGTTATTTAATTGTGACTTTATTTTACCTTTAGTATACGGCATAGGCACTTTACATCTGTGCTGTATTATGGGAGGAATATATTTACTTTTTATATAGTGTGTTTTAATTGTTAATTTTATTTATTCTGTATATTTTTATTTGATTTTTAAGTTTTATTCTGCCTTATACTTATGGTTTGGGCTTATTATACCCAAATACCCAAGCTGTATTCTATGGGACATATTATGAGAGTGAATCAAATTTAAACGATAATTTTGCTACTCTATGCAGCAAGCAGTTCTGAGATGAATGGCGCAGTTGGGGATTAATGTTCAGTTTGTTAGAGGAAGGAACCAGCTTGGTTAACTCCTCGGCTCTGTCCTGTCATCAGTACAGCCATGAGTGAACAAGAGGTTCCATCGTCTGTTGCACAATATATAAAGTTTTTTTCTATTGAAGGCATTAAACGCAGGAAAATTTTAATTCATTTAAAGATACAGATAGTTTGGGGATGCTACCCTGTACCAGAAACGACAATATACATGGGCCAGACAATTTAAGGGTCAGCAAGAAAGTGTAGAAAACAAAAGTCATGATCGATACCAAATGTCAGTTGCCAATGCAGGTTCTTCCAATTCTTTTGATTTTCTGAAGTCTTTTCTGAATAGTCTTTGATTATTCATTCAGGTGGAATTGTTTCTTCTGCATATGTGGATTCTGGTTTTATAGCTGTGTTCAAGTGTCTAATTTTTTTATTGATGTACAGGTTTAGCTAGTTTGTTTGTTCTTGTTGGATACAGGTTTTTTAATGTAGGTTGTTTGTTATTATTTCTCTGTGGTATTTAAAATTGGTTACTATTTTGATTTTATTACCATTTATGTTTACTTCTTTTAATTCTGTTCGGTTTTTGGGGTAAAATTTCTGTCATTTTTTGAATGATATTTATAGGCCAATTCTATTTGCAATGTCTAAGTTCTAATGTGTGTTTTAGCTTCACTGATGTCATTTGCTATCAGTGTCAAGTCATCAGCAAAACCAGTTTGTTTGGATTTTTTGACCTATTTTTATCTATGGGGGCATTTTTTGACCCATTCCCTCATTATCATTTCCAGAGTGCAGTTGAATAGTAGCAGTGAGAATCCATCGCCTTGGTACAGACCTGTTTTGATCTCAAATAGTTTTGAAAGTTCACCTCTGAATTAAATTGTTTATTATAATAACATTGTATTCTGGTGCTAATAACAACTAGTAGCCTAGAAAAAAAATTACAGTATTTTGGAAAGTTTTGAGCCAGAGGTAGTATATACAAAGGTAAATCAAATATAAATGGGATTTTATTTATTTTTTTAAATTTATTTATTGAAAATAAAAGGCAAATATAATTTATTTTTCTACTTAGTTTCCTGCTTTAGAAATACATTTTTCCCAGTGAGAAGGAAGGTTTTTTATCACCGCATTATAGAATGAAGCTGTGGTTGCATTAGGAGCCAATTCCACACAAATCCTTTTCCTCCCTCATCATTTTCAAATCGTTACCTTTCTAGAGCTTCTTTAAGCGTCCCAAATAAATGACAATTGCAGGGCAATAGGTCCAGGCTGTTGAGAGAATGATCGAGTTGAGTCCAGTGCATATCTTCTAGTTTTGAGACCGTTAGAGGTGCAGTATCCTAGCATTGTTGTGGAGCAGGATGGCCTCTCGAATTGGTCGTCTTTTGTGATGATATGCAACCCTCACCTAGTTCAACAGTTAGCAGTAATAATTGATTACTTGTTGTTCATGCAAAATATGAAAATGCCTTGCTGGTTGAAAAAACGATTGAAAGTACCTTGTCAGCAGAGAGTCAAGTCTTGACTTTCACTGGGCTGCCTCCCCTTTCCTTCACCACTCCATACTGGCTTCTTTCGACTTGGAAGTTTAGTATTGGACCCACATTTCATTGCAAGTGACAATCGACTTAAAAATGCATCGCTTCTTTCACAAACCTTGCTATAAGCCTGTGAAGACCTCCAACGATCTCAACTTCTGATCTGTGGTCAAATGGCAAGGGACCCATCTGATACATACTTCCCAAAACTGTAGGTTGTTTGTGATTGCTTGAAAGCTCCCATAACTTATTCTGACCGGTTCTACAATTTCAGATATTCTCACCCTTGCTGATTATCTTCAAGAATCTCTCAAATTGCGCGAATGTTTTTGTCTGTAATGCTGGTCCAAGGAGTGTGACCATGTTCCAGATTTTCCACTTGTTCTTGACCTTTGTTGAACTCTTTATGCCAGGCAAAGATACGAATCCTTGACAGTGTTTGGTGCCTGAACTGTGCAGTCAATCTCCAGAAAATTTCTATCGCTTAAACTTCTTCATGAACATGAAGTTTTATAATTATGCATTCCGCAGTGGATTGATGCACCTGTTGCTCCAACATCATGCTGACAAATTGTTTGGGAGTGTGGAGTGGCCAGCTCTCCCTACTCAAACATACTAGAAGTGTGAGCCCCGTCCTACCAACAGTACATGCTCAGTAACAAAAATCACATTTACATATTTGATTTACCCTCATCATTTTATACAACTTATAAAAAATAGATTTTCTTTTTAAAAACTTTTTGTTAGACAGATTATTGTTATACTTACTGTTTGCATGTTCTGATCTATTTAAATTTATATTTTTCCTTCATTTTTAATTTTATAAAATCTATCTTCCGTTGTTATGCCAGCTTCTTTTCTGTTTGTCATTACATACTGAAGCATCTGGTTGAACAGTTTTTAAGATATTTTTTTTATAGGTTCAGCTAACTTCTGCATAGCATGTGGGCATGGAGGTCATTCAACTCATATGGAAGCTTGGTTCAAAAAAGAAAATGTCTGTCCTACAGGTTGTGGATGTCACTGCCTTGTCGAAACTGCATCTCTTCTTGAACCGTAAATAGATTGTTATTAAGGAATCTCGTTTAAATTTTCTAGTCATTATACTTGTTATATATGAAGTAATTATTTATTCATTCATATGAAGGCTTTCATTATTAATATTTTTCTGTTATTTATTATCACATATATGCATTTTTTTTATCGATAATCTTTTTTTATTTAAATGGATTGGTTAATTATGTTTTTACTTTTATACAATTTTCCTGATAAGCATCTTTATTATACTAACGTGAGCGATAGAATAGTAATTATAATTTTTTTTCATCAGCAGATGATTTTTTTCCTGCATTTATTTGAATTTTCTTTTTAATTAGTTATTTTTGTTTTGTAACAATATAAAATGAATATGTCAAAATTTCTCATTCCCTTTTTTTTGTAGTTAAATTTAACTACATACAATTCAGTTTTTAACTATAAGGTAAAAAGAACTTTTTAAAAAATTTTTATTTCTTAATTTTTAATGTCCGATCAGTTATATATTTCACAATTGAAGCCAATGAAAGAAAATAGATTTATCAAACAGTGAAATTATTTTTGTGTCTCATTTAATTTGCTGAATTTATTGTACTGATTCCTTATATGAATATGTGCATTAGTATATTGTACATGTGGCTTATACCTTTAGCTAAGTGTGGTGTATTTCTCCTAAGTCGTATTTTTATTGTAAAAATATTGTGTATTGTTTAATAAATGAAGGTAGTTCATATTATCACATATGAATAATTATGAGTTGGTCATAAGCATTAATCTCAGCAATAAATTACTTATTTTCATTCCAATATTTTTTTTTAATGTAAAAGCAATGTTATTGGAGTATTGTAAAATTTGGAATTGCAACATTAAGCAATATTCTTAAGTTCAAGTAGAATTAATAAATAAATTTAAGTATATTCATGGGATGTAGGTTTAATAATTTTGGCTTGGGTCTCTAATTTTTTTATTGAAAATTTTAGAATGATTTTGCTATTGTTAATTAATCTCTAAATTCATTGAAAGGCAGATATATGCTGGGGTCATATATTGTTATCAAAGTATCATTTAATGTTACCTAGATAATGCATCCATGTTGTGAAAAAAAATATTTTTTTATTATTACTTGTTCTCAATTGCATAAATTAATTTTGACAAGCTTAAAGTGATGATTTTCTTGTCACATTAGAATTCGTTCATATATTTCATATAAATTGTATCAGTTTGTCAATAATAATTCAAACAGCTAACTGATCCTTATCTCATATACCTCTTTAGGTTTATATGGTTTGTTACCAAGAAACTTACATTATAACAAATTTGTTTTCTATAAATAGCTTTCCCAATTGTTCTGTTTTCCTGTATCCTTTCTAATCAGGAGATAACTAAACTTTTAGATTCCAAGGAAAATTATTCATGTTGTTCATATTGAGTGAATTTGTAAATCTCTCTCAACCTTAAGCATTTTATTTCTGTAAACTTCAGGAAATCTTAATCGCTCATTCCTTTCTTTAATCAATGTTAGCTGGATATGAAACATTGTAGCTGGAAATATATGTTTATAAAAGATAAAAATAACTAATCTGATGCGTATTTAGATATATATGTACATATTTAGATTCATGTTGGTTCTTCCATATAATTAATAATGATACCAAATTACAGATACAATCCAAGTGTATATTTGCCTTTATAATATTAATAAATTACTGTGCATGGTAATTTGATAAGGCTGTCTCAATAAATGGCTGTTATATATTCATAAAGTACATCATATTGAGTTTGAACCTTTATATTGGAAAAGTAGGTCAGCTAATTTCCATTTAGTGCCCCCTACTTTTATCTTGTTAATGTTATATTTACTCTGGTTTGAATTTTTTAGATAATTCTAAAATAGGAATCTGGTTAATAATAGAAAAATTTATGACTTTTCTAACATGATGGATTTTTTACGCGTTGTTTTAAAAGGCCAAGCAATGAACTTCTGGCCCTGAGATTTTGTACAACATAGCCTTACTTATTTAGTTTGTGAATTGTATTAAAATTTCAAAAAATTACCTTAATTACTTTTATTAACTGTTATTTTTTCTGAAAGCCCATATTTGCTTTTATTTGAAATTAAAAAATAGCAGTTTTGCAGCAATAATAGTTTGTTTTGTATATAATTATGTTTGACATTTTTTAATCATTACTGTAAGGTAAGCTATAATTATAATATTATTTTTGTTTTCTAGTTTGTAATAATTTATATTTAATATTAATTAGTTTTATACATTTTTTTTAATACATTTTTATATTTCTAAATAAGTTATTTATAGATTATTACGTATACAATGAACTGTCCCTGTAATTCATAATCTTTATCATTAATTAAAACTACTGCAAGAGTTGAGTCAATGTTTACAGATTGTTACACATAACTGTCAGCATTAGCGTTAAGTAGTACAAATGTAAGTCCTTTAAAACAGGATAGTAAGATTAATCTCAAATTCATTCTGAAAAGTTAAACCTGCAGTTGTGTATAACGCTTAGTACTTTTCACAATGGTTTTCATAAAGCAGTTCTATAAATTTAGATGAGTGTGGTATTAAAATGTGCTTCTCTTGTTGTGATTCTTATAAAAAAAAAAATAGAAATAAATAAATATGTATTGTGCATATAAAGGGATGATTACAGTGTGTAAAAAAATGTTAATTTTTTTTTTTTTAGAAGTTACTTTTGATGGACAAAGGTTAACCAGAATATAGGAACAAATTTATTTATCATATATTGTGTACTTGTTGCTTATCTTATAATTTAAACATTTCCTTTTGATTTATTGTTTTTAAATTTATGTCTGCCTAGAAAAAGAAAATATTTTAATTTTAAATGAATAATTTGATGTGACTGAAATAAAATTCAGATGAACATTAACAATTAAAAGAAAATAGTTTATTAAAAAAAAATTCTCCATAACGTTAGAACATATTTAAAATTATATGGTAGTTATTTAAAATTTAAACATTTTTTGAGAAATTTTTTGAATTTCTGAAAAATAATTATATAAAATAATGAAAATTTATTTTACCATACTTCTCTGGCTATTGTCGTCTACTCTTATAATTAATAATACATAATAAGAGTCACTTTAATTGCTTAATTTGTTTAATTTATGAAATATTTCACGATGGTATGATTACACTGAAAGCTACTTCTTGCAGAAAATAAACATCAACTGTCCAACTGAAGTTTAAGACAAAATGTTATTTTCTTCTATGATCCCTTATTTGACATATACATCCTTAGTTGTTTGGAAGTTTGGTGTTCAACACCAAACTGCATTGCTTGGATCATAGAATGAGCCAAGCATTGCATTCTGATGTGGAAGTAAAAGGTTTTTTCATAATAAACAAAACCAATAAATTCTGTTTTTCACAAATAAGATGGTGTGATAAAACAGTTAAGAATAAAACCATAGTTAAATATAAAAAGCTAAATTTTAAATAAATCTTGACTTGTTACTTTTTTTTTGTTATTTATGTACCCCTATAAAAAATGAACTCTTTATATCTTAGTTTGATAATAAATAAACACACCCAGCTGATTGTCAAATGGCTAAGTTAAACATTTTATGACCTTTGAAAAAAAAACATGTGTGAATTTAATAATTAATGTCAGAGAATTTGTCTAAAATGTTAAATTGTTGAAAAATTAAAAAAGAATTTGTGGTTGTAAAAATATAATTTGCAGTTTATTAAATTTAAAAATTTCAATCATAATCTCACAGTTCTGCTTAAAGTTATATATATATATATATAATATCTTTTACTCTTTTATTGCTAAAGTTACAAACATGAATAATTTCTTAAAATTAAAACTTAGATATTCTTCAACTTAGTTTTGCACTTTCCTTTACCAACCTTTATTTTTTCATGTTTTATTACCGCATAGAATCACTTTAACCAGTTTATGGAGCTGTTCAAAGGAACTGTTTGGGCTTGTACTACATACTTTTTCATACGTTCCGATCTCCGTTCCCTTTCTGTCGTTAAAAATGTCCATGTTGTGAGTGTAAAGTTATGTTTTTGCCCTCGATTTTTTAATTTAATTTTATCTTGTCTGTGGTGTCTTCTGATGTAAGGCCAATCTCCTTTAGATTCTTTCCTATTTTTCTGATTCATCTGCATCCTGACTTGGTGTTTTCCAACCTTTTATTACTGACCCAAATAATTTCATTTCATCTTCAGGAATATATTTCATTATCTTCTTCAAATTTGTTATTTTAGAAAAGATTATGGGTCATGAACAATTGAAAGCTACATCTTCCAGAAAATAAACATTGCCAGGTTGTTAGATTTTGAAACAAAGTTATTTTTACTTATAATCTTTTTTTAACATATATTTCTTAGTTGTTTGGAGTTTAATATAGAATGATCCAAGCATTGCATTATAATGAGGAAGTAAAAATTTATACACTTTTTTCACACTCACTCCAATAATACATCTTATAATGATGTCTAAAAAATTTAATATTTCAATCACAAAATATAATAATAAATGAAGTCAACTTGAAAAAAAATATTGTGTAACATTAAAAAATTTTTTTCCTATAAAAAGCTTCAAACTCAATTTTTGCATAATTTCTGAGAGTTTAATGAATTCTTGCTCCTTCATCCAGATCAGTAAATTATGGCTTGTTTTTTTTTTTATTACATTGATTTTCAGTTTATTTAATTGGATTCTTGTTTAATAAGATGGTTTTATTGTATTTGTAACTAGTTTTTTTTTTTTTATCAAGTGCTGTTTTATTTAATTTAAAATACTGTAAAACTAACATAGCAATAATAATTTCTCATTGTTTAAAATAATATCTCTCATTTTATTAAAATAAGATTTTTTTTCTATTTTTTGTATTTTTTAATCAAATTTCACATCAAGCAAAGGAAGAAGATCTTATTTATTACAAATTGTTAACTACAACTATTTGTAATTAACAGTTTGTGATATTTTAATAGATCATATAAGTAGTTATGTAAATTAGTGTCTAATACTAATTAATTAGGAAATTCAGTGTTTATTAAATCTGAATTATTGGTTTATGAACATGTAGATAGATTATCAGTTCTTAAAATTTATTAGTAACTAAAAACAAGCTGTAATTTAATAAAATTACTAAGTAATCCACTTATTGTGATCAAGAAGCTATAGTTATGATTAAAACTGTACGATCGTAAAATTTTTCACTTTTTTACTTAAATTTAATCTTATTTTTAATATAACATTATAGAATACCATGTTTGGTATTACTTCTTGTACATATAAAAAAAATTACTTATGAATATGTACTTCATATCTTTTGCTTATAGGGAATTAATTCCATCCATGTAAGTAATAAAATCATTATTTTAATAATTTAATATTTGTTTACAGTAGAGTTAAAATTTTTTTACAGTTACACTAATTGTAGAAAAAATAATTGCAGCAAAATGCTTTCTGGCTATATACTAAAGCCTAGTTACTTAATTCAGTCAATGCATTACAGATTAAGTTTTACCTATTTTGAAAGTCAGAACAATTCAAATGTTAGATTTTGGTTTGAGGTAATAACTTAGGTTTCATATATACAGTATTTTAGGCAATAGCAAGATTGATCAAATACTGTTTATCATTCAAATACCTTTAACTGATGCATAGATAAAAACATAAAGGAGATAGAAGAAAGTCTAGTTAGTTTTATTTTTACTTGCTTAGTATTTAATTATTTTTTGTTAGTTTTATTTTAAAGATTGCTTATTTATTATAATTTTCATTACTGCTGTGTTTTTATTTAAAGGGTTTTTATTAGTTTACATTTTACTAAACATTTTTTTATAAAATGTAAGTTTGTATGGTATTATTAAAAACTAAGTATATTTATTGGCTTGTAGAAAATAAATTTTTTTCTTAATACTAGATTAATTGCCGATGTATTGTGGTTATTAGTATTCATAATTTATTTAATATAGATATCATCTTTTTCTATTGGTTAGTAAGTATTGGTTGGTAAGTATTGTACATTTTTTTTTTTTTTAATATAGAAGAAATGTCTAGAATTCATTCCAAAGATCTTATCATTATACAGTTTGCATTAGCTACACTTTATTAAAAATGTTTAAGATGCACCTTTTTAAAAATATAATACATGAACTTATAAAAAAAGATTATCCTAATTAATTTTTGTCTTTTTAATTCGTTTAATACTTTATGAATTGTTGATATTCACTCAGTTCAATAGTGCCTTGAAAATATGAATTATGTGTTTGATCTTTTAATAGTTTGGTTTTTGTGATCTTATTGCTATGTTTATATTTCTCAAACTAATATAATCTATGTATTTATCATGTAAAATTTTTATTTTCAATTTATGTAAGGTGTTTTATTCCATTTAGTTTTAAGGTTTTATCACACTTTATAATTACTAAAAATTAGAGTCATGTCTGTGAAATAAAATTTTAACATAAATTTTAACTTTTAAATTAAATAATTTGTTTTATTCTTTTTTTAAGTCATCCAGATATTTTTAAGAATGCCATTACATCTAAAACTAAAATTTTCACAGACATCTGTTATTGTTAAATTCATTTTTAAGTTGTAATTTTCCTCAGTTAGTTATCGGTTAAAATCATTTAATAATTGGATTTTTTTTATTTTTTGATAATTTAAGTAAAAAGTAATTATAGGAGTTCTGTTATGTTGTAATTATTCAATAGCGAATAATAATGAGACTTATTAATTATATTTTGATAATCATAACAAACGTAATGTTACTTTTGTTTATGTTAAAGAAGACTTGTATTGTAACAAATTTTAGATTGTATTGAATCAAAAAGTTAATTATTTGGTACATTTTCCCATCCATAATCCTTACTGTCTTCAGTTGATCTGCATATTTCTAACATCTCTTTTTGCAACGAAAAAACTTAGACTTTCTACAACTTAGACTTAGTAAACCAACCATTTTAATTTCACTTAAAGTTTTTACACACCCAGTGCTTCCCTTCATTCTGAAATCAGTGTATTTTGAATCCATGAATATTGACAGATGTTTTGTTTGTTATTTATGATTTGTTCATATTCTTTGTGAAATTTAGGTTTACTAGATCATCTAAACCTTTAAGAATCCAAGCTTTAATCCTGCCTGAGACCTTCCTGTCTGTGAGACAGGCATATTTTAATATGCTGTTGTTGAAGATGTGAATTAGTGTACCAGCATTTTATAATAGTTGTAAATCTGCACATAAATGTACTTATTGCCTGCTCAGCTAATTTTAATTTATTATGCAAACTGAATGTGTTTTCCATGGATAGTATATGATTATCTTAAAACATTGTCTGCAAATTTAAGACATAATAAGTTGATTATATAATATGTATGCATATATTTTATTAAGTCCTACAAGAAATATTTTTCATATAACTAATATTATAAGAAGTGCCGGCCTCTGTGGCATGAGTGGTAGTATCTTGGCCTCTCCATCCAGAGGACTCGGGTTCGAATCCCAGTCAGGCTTAGCATTTTTCACACACGCTACAATTCATTCATCTCATCCTCTGAAGATATACCTAACGGTGGTTCCAGAGTTAAACAAACAAAAAAGTACAAGAAGTAAATTAATTAAAATTATAAAAAATAAAAGTATATCTAAGTATAATAGTAATATACAGCATTAATACTGTAATTTTAAAAATATTTTCTTTTTTTTTATGACAATTTGTGCACTGAAAAAAAATTTAAAAACCACTACCTAAAATTTTGAACAATAAATTTTATTAAAAGGTGAATCAGAAAGTTCCAGAATAAAATTGAGAGCTGTTAATCGGCAGTCACCTCAATAAAGAAGGCTTCTGGAACCCTTCTCAAACGTTTTATTCACATATGATGGTGGTCTTTGAATGTCATATATGTAATGTGCATATGAAGCTTTGTACATTATGACATCCATCACTGTACATGCTTTATTCTTTGTGAACATCATCAGACTTTATTCTTACATGATCAGTAATTTCTCTTTCCAACATGTAATCTCTGAAACAACTAGCCTTTTATCTGCTGACACTAGATACGTCTTGCTCACTTTTCCTTGTTACTGTAGTAATGAATGTTATATATGATAGGGAGCATAAAACACACTTGCCACATCTTCTATCTGGTTTCATCCAGAATGCTCATTCAGAATTACAAAATTTTGTTTATATTTGAGTGTGTGTGGTATATATATATACCATTACACCAAATAAATGATTTTGAAAGTGTGTCTGATGAATGTAAAAATAGTAAATATACGTATATTCATTTTTATTTAATTAATTGATTAACAATTAATTATCAGCCGTGAACATTGATAGCAAAGCCCTAATCATCTGAAAATGTTTTCATGACTTTTTTTTTTAAGTTATAAAAATAGTTGTCAAAAGAAATGCTTAAACATGTACTTTAGAGCAGTAAAATAATTTTAATTCAGAAAATTATTTTTTAAAAAGTTAGAATTTTTAAGAAGTATTTTAAGTAATTTTTATACCCACACACCACTCATATATATATATATATATATATATATAGTAAATAATATATATATTAATAAAAATAAATATTAGATTAGATTGTTGTCATGCACTAAATTGGTGGGGAGTACATGTTATTTCTTACATTCTGGAAAATTGACAATGTAGGCTTCAAAGGTGCAACTTTTAAGCTTGTAATGTAGTATTTAGTGTTTTTTTATCTATATTTCACTCTAAAGATTTACTGTGTTTATTTTCAGCTATTAAATACTATTGTGAAGTTTAAAAACTTGAAAAATACAGATAAGAATATATATGGATAATGTAATTAATGTATAATTGAATTAACCCATGTAAGTCTCATTACTCAACATTATTTCAGAACCTTCCTGAATTTGGTCATTGCTTTTCTTACTTACATAAGCTGATAAGTTATTCTCATCTTATTGTGGTCTTTAAATTTATATTTTTTCTAGTATTAAGAATAAATTTAATATTTCATTCACACAAGTACAATTATTTTAAAAAAATATAAGTCAACAATATAGAAAATGTTAATAAACATCAATATATTAAGTACATCAACCTTGTAATTCTTATATGTTTTTAAAGCATCTATTTTATTACAATCATCTCAATATTTATCCCATATTTTTTCAGAGATTTAAGTTTTATAAAATAAATCATGTTTTACTGCTTCCTTTTAAAATCATTCATTTTAACTGGTGTAATCTACAATATATTTAATTTATTCTCTTATTTAACACCAAACAAGAATACTTTAGAAAAAAAGAGCCTACTCAAGAACTATTTCAACAAATATGAAATATCTATTAACTGTTTTATAACATAGAAATAAAAGTAAATTAAAATAATTTTTATCGAAATTTTTTTAAATATGGTCATTAATTTACTCCTAATTTATTACCACTGATGAGTTGATATCTTAATCCAGAATGCTTGAGCCTGAAGTTAATTACTGTTCTCTACAGTCCTCTGTAATTGTTTTATCATCTGCAAACAAAATAGCTCATCCTGTTTTTTCCTTTTCCACAGTCTCTTTTTTGTAGAGACATTCTTAAAGCAAATTTTAAATATAAATGTGTTTTTTTTTATTGAATGTATGTGCTTAATCTAGATTACAAAGGTGGGGTCTGTACCAAAGTTATTACAAAGTCTGTCAAGTCTGACAGACTACTTTAAGTAAAAAATAAAAACAACCTTTACTGTGAAAACTTTGTTAATGAATCTAACATATGTGTTACAAATCACATTTACAAGACTTTCAAAAGACATTGTATATGACTTGGATACTTGTAGCAGATACTGGCTTGATGCTCTCCACACATCGATTTTGAGCAGAATTCGCACAAATGTCTTGTCATACACCTAAGTCTTGAGAGGCAAAATGTGTAAATCTTCCTTCCTTGTTGTTGGGTAAAGTTCTTGAACTGGATTTGGGACATCCTCCTTGAGAATATTTGCAATAGATTGACACAAAATTCTAGGCAAGTTTGTCATTAGGATTCTTCTTTTGAACATCTACTGATCTATTCGCTTTTGTTTGATAGGACACAAGTGTTTTAGCTCTGTCAAAGCAAAACAAGCTTATATTAACTTCTTTAGATTTGGAGTCTACAATTTCCTTAGGAAGCTTATGTTTGTCTCTTCACATTGTTCCTATCAAAGTTAGATTATTTTTTGGTTCATTAGCCAATGGTATCGATGTGAACCAATTATCACATGTGATGTTCATGTTTGATCCTCGTATGGTTTGTAAATGTTCCTTGTATGGTTTTCCATGGCAAAATACTGAGCTAAGGGCAACAGCCATCTATACATTGTTTTACCAATATATGGTATAGCATCTATCATATATTGTGTTTGGATATTATAAAGCATTACTATTTTTGTGATATATTTATATTGGTTTTCTGTGGCGAGTACATCTTGAACGGACAGCTTCTTCTAAGGATAACCAGTTGCTCATCAGTGGTTACATAGCTTCTTAGCTTGTATAGATCCTTACAGCTCGTAACAAACATATCCAAGATTTTTCTGATGGGATGAAAGGATCTTTTTTCGTTTCATCCCTGGTTCCAGGTTTTCAAACTAAACATTACAAACTGAATCTTTCAGAACTCATTGCAGCCTTGTACCTGTCACGATAATAGTCAGTAGTCAAACATTTCTGTAATGTTCAGGTGATTGTTCTTCTGTACTGCAAATAGATCAAGCAACACAAGAAAAGCATCAAATTCAAGTTATATAAACCTGATAGTCAACATTTTTTCTGTATACTTCAGACATTTTTTCCTTACAGTTATATTAGTATATTCAATTATTCTAGATTTCATGACATCAATTAAATAACTAGGTGCATAGATATTTTGGATTAGTCAAATTCATTCATAGCTGTTCCTTTTGAGCCCCTCCATATCTGAATTCTCACATATTCTGTATGTAACTATATGGCCGCATGGCTTGTTAGTCTGTTAAACTCCTGTTCATCCAACAATGTGAAGATGATCATCAAAATATAGCCAATGCTATATTATTTCTTTTCTTTATTAAATCTACATTGCCATTATCAGTTGGAGTATCTTTTCATTTTCTCTTAGAAGCAGTGTGCTCTTTTCCTTCCCTTGATCTCTTTTCAACTTAAAACTCAGTATTTTCTAAATAACTTTCTCCCCCCTGCTCTTCTTTTAAACCTGTAAACTCATGCCCCAGAATAGGAAATTTAAGTGAGGTTGAGTCACATCTTCTTCATCAGCATTAAGTCTGGATCGATGTCATTGACATCTGATTTTCATGAATTTTTTCTTCATAGTTAGAAGTTTCACTTGTATAATTATCAAAGTCAGAAATATTAGCGTTGTCACATTCTTCTAAATACTTTAAAATTTGATAATCTTAAAGATTTACGCTTGTGAAATGTTAAAAATAGAACTTAAAAACTGAAATACAGAGAGTTTATATACATAAGTAAAATAATTGCATTACTCAGACTCAGATATATTGCTGATATAATTACAAAAGTGTCATCTGCTAAACTATGGAAACAATGTTAAAATAAACGGAAGCACACACAGTGGCAATGATTTGTGACCTTCACTGTCCTGCCACACCGTGAAGGTGCATGGAGTTTGAGAAGCAGCGAGTGTTGGGAAGGGAGTGGGGGGGGGGTGATTCTGGCACTCAACTCCAATACAGCCTAACGGTCAATGCCTTTGTTTTCTAGGGTTAACATGCTGGATCCAGGTATTTCAATACTAATTTTATTTTATTTACCTCAGTGAGTGATTAAAACAGAAGTTGTAATGATTTATTTTTTTCTTACCATTTATCATGTCATGTTTTACATACATTTTTTTTAATATAATTTAATTTCTGAATTATAAAATGATAATAGAAATAGTAATAAGTGTTTTTCCAATAAATTCTTAAGATTTTGCTGTTTTTTTAGTTCTAGTTATAAATTAATCAGTGTAATTTGATTTTGTATTTATTAAGTATTAGATTATTGAAGTAACATTTATATGCTTAGGTTTTGGTATCTTTTTTATATTGTTTGTTTATTTTTTATATATATAATATATATTATGCATTATAATAGTTTTCTTGCCCTTCAGTATTTTTGTAGTTAGTGTATTGCTCTCAGGTTATAGAAGTAATGTTTTATATGCTTTGTGAGGATATCTGTGCCTCTGTACATTCATATATTTATTCTCAATGTATGTATCTTATTTATTTTTGTATAAGAAAAAAAGTAATATTTATTATACGCAACTGAAAATATAACAGATGTGCATTTTTTATATACATAAGGATGATTCAGAAAGCAACCTCTGTTTGGCTATAAATATAAAATCTGCTAGATAAAAATATTTTTTTTATATACAACTGAAAATTACAACTTTTAACTATTTTTCAATGTAGTCATTTAAATTCAAGCATTTGTCATAGCGTTTTACTAATTTACAAATACCTTCATAAAATGCTGCCACCTGGGTACCTAGCTGAACCTTTAGCTAACCTTTCTAGGCATTCTGAAGTTCATTGTCATCAAGTTCAAGTGCTATGACGCAAGCCATTTCTTCATATGAAAGAGATGAAAATCACTCATCACAACGTTCAGGATGTAAGGGATATGATTAAAAATGTCTCATTGGAATTGGTTCAGAAGTTCTTGAGTTTTCAAGGAGTGTGCCACCCCCCCCCCCTCGCACAACCTTTGCTATTGCCAGTTCCATTACATCAGTCTGAGATGAGCTACAAGCAATTGAACATGGCCACTATGATCAGTGCTCCTGCCAAGTATGAGTTCCAAAGTATGATACATTTTCCACAAGCAGAAGGATGTAGCATGTTGTGAAGATGATGCAGACGTGTTCTGAGATGTTGAAATCTATCTCAGAATGAGCCTATTGTATGGTAAAACTTCATGAGTGATGATCGTGTATGGAATGGTGTTGGAAATTAAAGAAGGGCTAATGAACAATAAACAGAGGTTTACAATAAGTGAACTTTCTGCAGAAATTCCAGTCTTCTCTGTACACAGTTGTGATTTAAGACCTAGGATACTGGAAACTGTGTGTACATTGGTTCCCAAAATATGTTGAGTGACGATTACAAAATGTAGCAAATGGCGTCAGCCTTAATATTTCTCATTCATTACGAATGAGGGGGAGCAGTTATAAATTCTGTTGTTATTGGCAATGAGACTTTGTTCCAGTATGACAATCCAGAAACCAAACAACAGTCTAAGCAGTGGATGCATTCTTCTCCAAAAAGTCCGAAAAAGTTCTGAGCAACTGGAAAAAATGGCTTCAATTTATTAGGACCATATAGATGTCTTGGTGAACTTTATTGAGCAGAGGACAACAATATCAAAGGAGGTTTATTGTGATTCTTTACATCACCTCTGTAGAGCAATCGAGAAAAACAAAGATGGACAGTCTTGTTCAGCATTGTTTTGATCCATCGAATAATTTGAACAAACAATTTCGACCATCCACCATATAGTCCAGATCTAGCACCTAGTGATTTTCACCTCTTTCCAGTATTGAAGGCATGGTTGGGCGGACAACACTTAGCCACCAACAAAGAATTTCAGGAGGCTGTCAAGACATACATTACCTCACTGACAGCAAACTTGTTTGTAGAGGGCATCGAAAAGCTGGGTGCCAAGATACAACAAATGCCTTAATCATTTTGGGACTATTATGTAGAAAAATAAGTTAGATTTTACTTAACTTTTAGTTATAAACTCATTTTGTTATGTCAGTGTGTCCTTTTTTTTATAGCCCATCACATATTGAAAAAAAAACAACAGGCTTCGTGTGTGTGTATGTGTGTATATATATATATATATATATCTACTTGTATGTATGGTATATCAGTGTCTCTATAGGTCGCAGAAGTAATGAAACTTAATTCTTGGTCATGAAAGTTAGTAATCCTTAGTGAGTTTAGTATTCACTGTAGGAACATGTTTCCTCTATATCATTCAAATATAATGCAACAGTGCATTTAATTTAAAAAGTGGCAAATCCATGAATTTGAATTCATTTCTCTTAAATAAGTCATTAATAGACTTTCCCCTGAAGTTAATAAATTCACGAAAATTTATTTTCTTTAGAAAAAGGTGTTAAATTTAAGTGCTAAAGATTTTATTTATAGAACAAACACATACGGCATTTATTTTTTGTATTTTTCCATTTTATCATAATTCTTTCTTTGATGAGCCCTGGCTAAAAAAAAAGTAAATGCACACAGTGCAAATCCATTAATTTCTTAAGGCTAACAAATTGAAATTAACTGTGTTTTATTTTGAAATGGCCTCTCCATGAATCACTTAAGTTTGTAGTACTTTTGCCTTCAACATGTCTGTGTATTAGTGAAATTTAGCATACATGACCTTATCTGAAGAGACAGTTAATTTTACTCTTTTATAAAATAATTTATAATCATTAAAAATCAGTCAATCATTTTTTTTTATAAACATTGCGTTAATAAGAGTTTTTAATAGAGCCAAAAAATTGATAGTAATTTAGTTTTATTTTAATCTGTTGCTCTGTTTATTTTTTTGATATGCATTCTATTCTCCCTTTCTAGTAGAGTATAGAATTTTTAACTTTGTCACAGTTACATTTTAGAGGAAAATGAAAGATGTTCTCGGTACAAGATTTGTTGCCAAATATTTTTTATGAGAATTTTTCTTTATGATGTAGTGACTTGGATAACTTGGGAATCTTTTGAAGTTTAATGTACATGATCATTAATTATTTGAGATTACTTTTGACCCCTTTTTGGTTTTTGGTAAAATCCCAGACAGACGTGTTAGTGACTTCCAAAATTCAAATACATGTAACAAGAAATTGCATTTTGGAAAACATATTACTATTAATAGCAATGTTTTTGACCAGCTGAAAACTGAAATTGTAAATTTCAGCAAACTTGCTGCTGCTTTCTTTTTTTCTAAGACATATAGAATTTGGAATTTCATTGGTAGATCTAAAAGTGTATAACACTATTTTTGAAGCCATTATGAAGAGTAAAAACTACTTGAATGCACCAGCAAATGTATAATTAAAACAATCTAAAAAACAAAAAAATATGATTAAAAAACAAAGAACCATCAGCCAATGAAGTTAAAAACATGAGTAGTTAATAGAGAATAAAGATGCAATTTTGGCTGACTGTAGAGTTCTGTGACTCATGGAGATGGTTTGGGAGAAGTTTATGAATTAGTATTAGGATTCAAAAATTATAAATTTTGTTCAAAAAAATTGAAAATGCTTGTTCCAAGGTGAAAAATTGTATTTTTCACTTTCACAAGGTGAAAGTGTCAAATGTATCTAATTTTCACAAAAATGTGTTACGAAACATATATTTCCTCATATCTGTTAGTCATTTACAATGTTGTTTTGTACAATTTTTAGAATTATTTAACAAATGTAAACATTTTTTCTTAAGTTAAAAGTATGTTCCTTCTTCTTACTTACTTTGGTAATCTAACTGAAAATATCTACCATTATACAAGTTCATACTTTTGAAAAAGAAGTTTTATTTTCTTAAGAAGATTTGAACTTAATAGTAAAAGCCCTTCCTGCTTTCTTCACCCTTCATATTTTATTTTTTAATGTTTGAAAATAATAATCTAAGTCTAATCTCTGGTAATTGAATAAATTTAATAAAAATTGAATAACCACTTTGAAGTGTTAAATGTGAAAATTCAAATGTCATAATAAGGAAAATATTTTTTTTTCTAAAGTGCAATTCTTTGATTTTGGAAATTAGCCTATTTCTGCTCTATAGTGATAAAATCACAATGGAATTGTAAATATATTTCACGTTGTACTTTTATTTAACTTATACATATGATAATGTTGATTAATTTGTAGTTACTTTTTATCAATATCTACTTTACTGTATTATTATATCTTTAATGAATATAATTGTGTATGTAGAGCTTATTAGTTATATTAATTGAATACCAAAGTGTGAGCTTGCACTCTTTCTTATAATTTTATATTAGTAATGCTTGCTCACTCTTTGTTTATTAATCATCAGTAATAACTATTTTCTTAGTTTAATGTATTATAAGGTTTTAGTTACTAATTGGTTTTGTTAATCTATATGAAGTGGAAATGTACTTAAAACTGATGTATGCTTTTAGGGTTATTGGTATTATCTTAAGTTAATTTTCAGTCTGTTTAAAGAAAGAATCTAATCAATCTTTCATCTTATCAGATCATGAGAGTACTGAATCATAAAAAAGTAATTAATTCTCAAGGTTCCCTTTATTATTGTTAGTCTACTAAAGATATATGTCTCATTAAAAAAATCATGTACTATCTTGTGTACTGGAAACAATGTGATTTATTTTTATATTGATAATGTATTACATTATTATTTGTATAGTTCCTTGTACTCTTTATTTATTGTATCTTAATGTATGAGAGTTTTGTATAACGGAAGCTGGAAAATAAATTATTTTGTATTGGTTATTTATGGTGTTTTATTAATATTAAAAGTGTTATGTATATTTATTTATTTATTAAATAATTCAAAAATATTAATTTAGCATATAGTACATAAAATCAGAAACTATAAAGTCTATGTTTGAAAATTGCCATTAACAAACTAAAAAAAATTTAAGATTTATTGATTTTTTATTCTTACTTCTCCATGTAATGTGATTTTTGAAAAAGAAAGTTGATGAGAAGATCTTAACTCTTCCTTTCTTAGAAAAGTAAAAACCCATTCTCTTTCTACGACAGTGAATCTGGCAACTTGGATCTATACAGAACAAAATTCAGCACAATTATAGTAATCAAGACAAGATGCTGCACTGTATGGAACAGATTATGATAACTGTGCTATTTAATAATTATGATGCAATTTAGATCATTGGAAAAGTATGGGAAGATGTGTCTGTTATGGGAAGAAGTATGAGAAATAAGTGTGTATGCAATTTGCTCCAGATTTCCAAGGTTTTGAAATAGTTCACAAGTTGGAGGAATTGTGCAAAGAAATAGTGGATCTGGCGAAACAACTTGAAATGCAGGTGGATGTACAAGATACAGAGGAAATCATTGAATCACATGATAAAGAATTATTGAATACTGCTTTAATAGAGCTAGAAGCCACAACAGTTGCTAATGAAAAAAGCGGAAAGAAGAGCCAAAGAAATTATTTACAAAAGAAATGGCAATTGCATTTCAGGAATTGAGTTCATGTTTGGCATGGTTTGAGAAATTCCCTTTAGGTACAAAAAATGGTTAAAGAAGCACTTTTCACTTGAGCTACATCCCTTGTCTGTTACACAGTACTCTCAACAAAATTTTTGTAATTTAGTGTTTTAAAAGTATAATATTTATTATTTTCAGACTAAATAATTTGATTTCAGTGAAATTAAGTAAAAAATTAGAATAGATCAATTTAAGACTTAACTTAGGTTAGGCTTGGGTATGAGTTTTGGTGAATGTGCAAAATACATTATTTATGGAGTAACAAACTTTGTTTAAGTGAAATTTAATTGAGTTTAGGTTGGTTATAAGTATTTTATAAATTTGTCTGAAACTTAGCGTTATTATCACGATTTTCAAGACCTTCTTTTTTCAACTATAACCTTTTTCTTGACAAAATTAACTGAAACCAAATTATTTAGCCAGAAAATAATGTATATTAGTTGTGGAAAACAAAATTCTGGATGCAGGTACTGTTGTGTAACTTGCAAGGGACATAAATCAGATGAATGGGTTTCCAACTAATAATTTCAATTGTAACAAATAACTTAGGTCCTAAATAAGGTATATTCCAAATTTCATCAAAATCAGAGTTAAGTCCATAACTGTATACCAAAATTTGACTTGCATAAAGAACCCTGGAATGATCTATTTACATAAGTCAAGGGCTGTGTATTTGTATCCACTGTCTTAACAAAGTTTAGAAAACTCTAATTTTATATGTATTGAAGGTAAACAAATTATATTAAGAGTTGAATAATTAGGAATGTGTTTTTGTGTCTAGGACTTTTTGGTCTTTCTTGATCACATCAACATCCTTGCACTCATTCTTCTTTCAAGTGATTTTTAGAACAAGATTTAGTAGAGTCAAACTGAAAACCTGTTAACAATTAATTTCTTCATGTTTATTACATTCACTAACACCAAGAAAGAGATTTCTTCCCATTGTGCAAAAGAATAGCCTTTAAACTAATTTTTGAAGAATCACTGAACAGTCTAAATTCTGTTATTTTATCCATATGAGCAAGTGCACCCACCACATTAAAGTATTGTTGCAGTACACTAAATCATTCTTTGCATAGTAGAAATCTTTGAAACAGTTTCTGGGAGTTATGAAAGACACAACTTTAGTATCATTTTGAAGCAGATTCCAGCCCATCAACCTAGAACCCGTTGACATGATTTTTGGACAATTTTAAATTCGTAATATAGTCATTTAATTTGCTCGAGTTATAAGGTGAGGTTCTTGCTTCAAAAATATTATCACTTATCCTTAATTTGAACTTTAATAGTAATTCATCTTCTACTGAAAGTTGTGTTGGGGATGTAGTGCAAGTAAGTTTTTTTTGAGATACTGGCCTTGCTTATTGTTATTCCTTTTATCTTAATATTGCAGAACTAGCAGTCTGATGAATGATCTTGTGGTTCATACCACATCATGTTACAGTAAAGCTAAGTCTTGAGAACTCTTAGCCCAGTCTGTGTTTTAACAGATTGAATGAAGATGTGATAGACATAGGATCTATCTTGATTCCCATTTTACTCCCTAAATATAGTTCATAATATTTTTTAACTAATGGAATATTTCTTGGGATATTTTCTATGTAACATAATGCACTTCAAGCAATACCTTTAAATTGCAATATAAAAGCAGAATAAGATTTCATTTTGGGTATGCTTGGTGCAAATACAATGAATGTTCGAGCAATATCATTGTGTTTATGAAGTTTCATTGTATGACCAAGCCGACTGCTATCTGGCAACATGTCATGATACATCAGTGAATGAATCATCCTGCTACATCTTTATAATGGTAAATTTGTGCCTCGCCCTTTGCTCATAATCATTTAAATTACAACTTTGTTTTTTCACCAACATATTTGTGTGTTACCTTCTACTAAGAAGTAATGTATATAATAGATTGTTTCACAACAGAAGGATACATTAATTTGATATTTTACAACACCTCTCCCAATCTTTTTTTGATATGTAGCACAAAAAGCAATTAGAAGCATCAATCAGAATTGCTTTGCTGAAATGGTAATATGTTCACTACACAGCCATTCCTTACATAGTGAACAAAATGAAGATGTCACTGATACGATTGAATATACTCATACCAAAAATGAAAAAAAAAAAAGAGTACTACTTTTCTTAGTAAAGCCTGGCACAGAATGTGTTATCTTTAAATGGCTATACCGTTTCAAGAGTAACTTTTATACTCCTGAAAGTTTGTGACTTTCTTTTTTTCATAATGACATCTGAAATACATGTTTGAACATTTATTTTTAATACTGTGAAAAATGGTAAATTTGTCTTAATTTCTGTAATATAATATTTTACACTTGGCCTTCTTATCCAGATTTATGCTGTGTATTGTATTATTCACATTATAAAAGAACTACCCAGTTATAAACAAACTACAACCACAACATTCATTGCAGCCTTGTTTGCACTACTTAACAAATGTCAGTTTGTTATGATAATGATGAGTCTTTATTAGTCAGTACTACCTTATTACCAATCAATGATTTATATTTTAACATGTACATTATAGTAGTTATAGCAGGATAATAGCTCTGGTCCTACACATTATTAGTTACTGCTCTTTCACTAACAATTAACGGAGCATTTATTATTTTCCTGTCTAGTGCTATGGCAGAGCTACAGCTTTAGAAGGGAAGTATTGTATTCGGTACTGTTTTAGCATATGCAGTTTTCACCAGATATTGTCATTTTGACCTAAGGAACCCTAAAACCGAATAGAAATTTTCAGGATATTTGTATGTAAATGTGTGTGTTCGGTGTTGCACTCCTTATATCTCCACAACTACTGGACCAATTTTAACCAAACTTGTACAGCAAGATCATCATCTCAAAATTTTGCATAATTGAGGTCTTAGTTTTCTTAGGCACATTTGTTAAAAAATAATATTTGAAAAAAAAAAATTTGGAAAATTACACCCCTAGCCGAAAAAATGCTCTAAATAAATTAGTAGCTCTAAATATACATCTGGAGGTCCCAGGTTCGAATCCTGGTCAGGCATGGTATTTTTCACAAACGCTACAATTCATTCATCTCATCCTCTGAAGATATACCTTAATGGTGGTTCCGGAGGTTAAACAAAAAAATTTAAAAAATATACTGTGTTGATGTAATAGTCCTCTCACCCACAAGGAGTGCTATTGTAGCACTGACATTCAGCTGTTGTTGTCATCTGCTATGTTGTGCCATCACTGATGAGCAGTAGAATTAAATAAATGAAAGAAACTGGCCAGTAGTACCACCACACCCATGCAAATGAAATACCTTATGCATGCACACTTTAGTTATAATCATTGAATTAAATAAACAAAAACTATTATATTTAAATAAAATGATAAATATTTTAAATTAAGTTGCGTGTATAAGCCATGCATCAAAAAATACCACGAACAGAAAAGTCCTACAACTGTGTTACCAGCTATTTTTTAGCTAAGCTTATAGAAATTTTGAAACTATCAATCAAATCTCAGCTCCTTAATAGAGCTTAACATAAAAAAATGATTTTACCTCTTGCTTACTTTGAAAGTCGCTTTCAATGGAAATTATAAATTTTAGATTTAAAAGTTTTTTACTGTTCCACCTTGTTTTCAATATTATTTTTATGAGGATTTTTAGACCTCAGTATATACCCAGTGAAGATCTTTTTCTTTTAGCAAATAGCATCAAATTTCAATAAAGAAAAATACATTTTTCTACATATTCAATCTCTTAGATATGTAGAAATTTTTTTCAGGGAAAACAGAATGTAAATAATAATTAGATTCATTAGAACAAATTATATACTTGCTCACTTCATTTAAACACAAATAAACAAAAAATATGGTCTACTTACAGTTCGTAAGTCACTCATATGTTAAGTACACCAATTTTTTTTTTACAATTACTCTATTAGGCCTCACCTCAATTATACAGCCCCACCCTGAAGTTAATAGATTGAAGATGTCAGTTATAAATCTGAACAACACTACATTCCAGTGGAAATGACATGCATAAGTAGCAGTGTACATGTAAGTATCAACATGTACTCATCTATATATAAATATTTTAATTTAATTTTTTTTTTATTAGTTCTGTTTTTTACTTGTTCTTTGTTTTTTTTTTTACTCGTTTACTGATTTGAAGAATACAAAAACCACTTCACTCCACATTTTTCCTAGTAAGCCTGGCAAGAGATCATTTTAGTTTGAAAATGGCAGTGCCAGTTTTGGGAATCACTTTTTCTTAAATCAGAAAACATGGAACATTTTTAGTAGTAACATATAACATACATACAGATATAATTTATTAAAATGTTCAAAGCCTAATTATAATCCTTGTTATTTTCAGAATCAAAAACTACCTGACAGGATTAAAATCAATAAGGATATCTTACTTCTATAATCTGTTCATACATAGATTTAACTATTAAGACTATACTTCATTAACCCATCCTTGCAATGGAAATCCAGCACTCTAACATTATGGCATCATAAACCTGTAATAATTAAAAATTAATATTTTAAGAAACTCTTTTTTGTGTGAAAAGAGTTTAAATAATAAAGGACTAGCATAGAAGAAAAATTTTTAGTTTATTGTAGTAATTACATTCTAAACAATGACAGAAAGAAATTATAACAATTGATTGTACTTTTTAAATAAAAGTTTTTCTTAATATTTTGCACATTCAAAAAATGAATTATCATTTTTATAAGGCGCTTTATTATTATTAATTATACAATTTTTTGAAATTAATTTCTGAAAAATATTATTTTTTATTAATAACAATATACAATGAGACACAAATAAAAGTTTCAGTATAAAAAATGCAATGAAGATTATTATGAAGCTTATTACAAGTATTTCTGTTGTAAATTTTCACTTTACACGTCTTCACAATTTTTATTTTTAATTTCTATTGTCATAATCTACATATAAGTTTATGTTTTTAATACTAAAAAATATTTTGAAGATGTTTTTCTTTTAGCAAATAGCATCAAAATTTCAATATAGAAAAATATTTTTTTCTACATATTCAATCTCTTAGATATGTAGAAATTTTATACAGGGACATCAGAATGTAAATAAGAATTAATTAAATTCATTAAAACAAATTATATATTAGCGCACTTCATTTAAACACAAATGAACAAAAAATATGGTCTACTTATAGTTCATAAGTCATAGATGGAATAAACATAAAGAATCTTTTGTCATATTCTTTAATCAAATTAAATGTGATCTCTGCTTAAATGAAATCACTTTTCCTTAAACTGGTTAAAGAAATGTATCTTTTTTCATAAATTCTGTTATGAAAAAAAGATAAAAACAAATATTGAGTTTGTTTATTTTAATAATCTCAGACTACATCTAGTTTAATTCCCATCCTCTAGTATAATTTAATATTTATATGCATTTAACTGACGGAATTGCTTGTTAGTGTAAATTACTTACTACTTGGCCTGTTGTACTGATTATTATCACTAAGTGTGATTAAAATATTTTCTTCAGTTAATAATAAGAAAGTAGTACTACAAATAAATTGAATTGCATCAAATATTTTTATAATCGGTACATAATAATGTGAAAACATTCCATGGTTATCATAATGCATGGAGTGCTAGTCATGTAGAACTGAATCTTTAATTTTGCAATATTACTTAATAAAAAGTTTGATTTAAAAGTATACACTTATTTAAAAAATATTGTAACTTTTATTCAAAATTAAATCTTCAAATGCAATAGAATTTTATGAGAAGCCAAAAATGTAAGTTGTAAAATGTAATTTAAAATAATATAAACAATGGTGTAATGAAAATACAGAAGCTTTCACAGAATCAGTAAATTAATTTCCTTAAATCATTATATTTTAGTAACTTCAAATAGTTTATCATATTTTTCCTGGAATGTTTTAAATTATTTTTATATCATAATTGTTGTTAAGGATTGGTTTGGATTTTTTTGGGCAGTAACAATCCATTTGCTTATAATCTAATATATATATATATATATATAGTGAATAAAAAAAAAAGTCTTATTATCTTTAAGTTATAGTATATACAAATCTTGAAGACCTCATATACACAAAACTTCTGCATTTGAATTTCTTTTTGGTATAATGTTGACTGCTTATAAGAAGGTAATTTTAAATTATTCTATCATTCAACAATTAAAAATAACCACAGTTTGCACACAAATACAACATTGTTACCAGGAATTTAGATTTATCTCTGAGTAACTCTCATGGGTAATTTTAATTCTACTCTCAGGATAAGTTTCAATCCTGAGCATCTTATCAGATTCATTCAAATTAATGCTTCTGATTCACAAAACTGAAGCACGAACAGCTGTATGCAAATTCAATAATATGGAACCTAAAGTTTTTTTGTTTTTTTTAAATAGCAACTTTGTTTTTTTAGTACAAGGGCTGAATGCAAGGCAAAGTAAGAAAAAATTCTTTAAAAAAAATTTCCTAGTTTGTTTTCATTTTTAGAGATGAAGTGAATCTATCTCATACACCATCACAAAGAGCATATGGGAGGTTAAAGAAGATTCCTCATTTTTATCTAATGAGATTAACTAACTTCTAATATTAGCTGATGGAATTATTTATAAGTTTTCCTTATTACAAATTTAACCCATAATCACATAGTAAATTCAACTACAATTTCATACAACTGTTAACCCATTATAGTTTGTAATAATTTAAGTTTATTAGTTATATTTTCAAATTAATTTCTAAAATGATTTTTTCCCACAATTTTTGTTTTTTCAGAATTCTGTTTGTTGTTTATTAAACCTAGTTGCAGACAAAGTTGTGACTAGGAATAAGGTCATCTGTACTATAATTACCTGTAGATATAAGCATACACAGACAAGTTTTCTTTATTAGTTTTTTTTACTTGTTTGGTGAATTCACCCTGTTTTAATTCAGAGTAGAAAATAACCTGAATAATTCCAAACAATGAAGACAAATACAGGAAATGAGAACTATAAGTTATCAAACAATGTATGGCAAAAAGTAAACCATAGACAAAAAGGCTCAATATAAAACTGAATACTATAGGGTTAGATTTATGTGGCTGTGGAGTGGAAATGAGAGCTGACAAAGGATTGCTGAACAGTGTGTGAGTATGTATTGTGTTTCTGTGAGAACTTTACTTGCAGGGAAAAAGAGTATCCATACAAGAAAAATTACTAATAATTTGAAATTCATTTTAATCTGACTACTTTTTCATTAAGTTTTTAAATTGAAATTTGTGACCATTGATTTTCATAATTTGAAATAAAGACATTTTCACAGCATTAAGTGCAGTTTATTTATTTTAATTCTATCACGCTCATTTTTGCTTGAAAATAATTGAGTTGGAATACTGCTTTGGAACAACAAATTTTCTGTCGGAATTCCCAAAATAAGATTATAGGTATTGATGACTTTTTCTTATAGTATGGAAATTGATTCTTTTAAATATCAAAATTTGTTGACCTCTGTGGCATGAGTGGTAGTGTCTTGCCTTTCATCCGGAGGTCCCGGGTTCGCATCCTGGTCAGACATGACATTTTCACACACTACAAAAATTGTCATTCCTTAATTCGTTTGAAGCAATACCTAATGGTGGTCCCAGAGGTAAAAAAAAAATTAATACTTAGACAGTTTATTAAAAAGAAATAATCATATGATAGGTTATAAAATCATCAACTGTAATAGCATTTCCAAAAATTTTAAGAGCTGTAGATTGTTTATAAATGTATAGTTACATTATCTTCACTAGGATCAAATTTTAAAGTATTTATTCACTCCAACAGTAGTTCCATAACTACGACATTTTAATATTAATTTTTCCATCTTTCTCTTTATGATTTTCTTTTACATTGATTATTAAACCAAATATATTTGTACTTAGTAATATTTTTATTACCTAATAGAATTAACTAAATCTATAATTGCAATATATTTTTCTTAACTAATTTTTTAAATATATATATTTTTGTAATTATACATTAGAAAATTATACAAAATTATTAAATCCAAACATCATAAACAAGTCATGCTTAATGTATTGGTCCTTATAATTTGTATTAATAAATTATATTATTTAATAGCTTATTAAATTAACATTAGCATTAATTTTTACACAACAGGTTGCCACACAACTCAACTATATTAGTGGCAATATCATATGAGGTCTGTCTGTCAACTAGACTGACTGCTGATCAATTTTTAGGAATATCTCAAAAAACTTTTATTTTATAATATTTATATTTATTTGAATTTAAAAAAATGGCAGAACAAAAGATCATGAAACTGTACCATTGTTACATGTTTAACATATTTGCATCTGTAAATTATGGCAAATTACACATTTTAAAAATTGTTCAGTCATTCTTTCTCTACTATTCTAATTAAAATTTTTTAACAAAGAGTATTAAAATATTACCTTAACGACAATACAATTTATATATAGTATTCTTGAAAAAAAAATTATGAAAGGCTTTTAAATTTTAGACAACTGCTTCTAAAATTTATGTATCATAAATTTAAATCAGTTAATAATGCATTAGATTATTATCTCCTGTTTTACTTAGAATTCCACATTCAAATTTAAAAAAGAAAATAATTCCAGATATTTCAATTTATTTATTGATAAATTTTACATTTACACATAATTTTTATGTAAGTGTATATTTTAAAGACATAGGTCATACACTAAAATACATCTTTCTGTAGTTTACATCAAATTATATTTTATTCACTGTTAATCCCAATTTTAATAATTTTTTTGTTGTTTTTGTTTTTATTAAAACATTTCCTGCTGTAAGTCACACATTTTCTTTCAGTCCAGCCAGGAAGACTGGACTGAATTGAAATTTTGTTTAATTATAATAAAGATTTTTTTGCTGGCAAAGTGTTTGACAAAATGCATCTACATGTACAAAACATTTTTCGCAAACTACAATTATGCTTTATTTAGTGCTTTTAAGTTTTTTATATTGTAATTCCTAAAAAAAAAGCATGTTTATATGTTCCATCTAGGACTCTTAAAAGCACAGACTCTAAAAATTACCCTTGAGCATATAATGAATGGAAATCTCTCAAAGTGAAGGTTTAAATCCCTTAATTCATATAAAAACACCCCAAAATTGGATATTGTTTTTGATAAGTTCAATAACTGTTTGGTTTAACAGATATGCTACTGTTAAACCGATGGTTATGGTATTGTTAACCAATAATAACAGTTATGGTACTGTTATGATTTTTTTGTAGGTTAACAAAAAATCAACTGATGAAACAAAATAATTATTTTCAAAAATGAAAGCTTTCTTTGCCATGCTTACTAAAGAGAATATGGAGTGAATGGTTTCTTATAGCTTTCCTTACTGAGCTAACTATAAACTGTTAAGCCTTGTATGTCAAGCCTGCTGAAATGAAGTCCAATATACATTCCTACAAGTGATACCTTTAATCTGTTCACCAGAGGCTGTCTTTATAGTTAACATCATTACTTCATCTACTGACTCTTGCCTCTTGTACCTCTTATAATTTATATGCATATGTCAAACATAAGAAAATCCGGAATTGAAAATATAAAACAGAAAAACCTGTAATAGTATCTCTTGTGAAGTATGCATTATATTTTTTACTTTAAACCCTACTATATAATAAATCAGTTTAATTAATTTTTAATACTTTTACCTAGTGCATTACTAAATTTTATCTCTTCTGCAACTGAAATACAGGTGTTTAGAAAAATATCTGCTATAATTTTCAGACATATGCCCCTTGTCAAAATAATGAAAAATGTTCATGTAAACATAAGTCTAGAAATGCTTTGTTTTCAAGTTTTGGTGGCAAAAATTTCACCCTAATATTTTCTCCAGTAATTAAGTTTAGCAGAAATCTTCTAGAACACTTTGTAGACAATTTTAAAAAAGACAAAAGTTAATATATTTAATCTCTTTACTATTTAAAATTGGTCACCAATGCCATTTCTGAATTTCTAAAAACTATATTTCAAAATGTACTATTATTAATAATTTAGAATTTCCAGCCGCTAAACAATCCCTTAAAATATAAACAAAAAATAAAAAAAAGTAAATATATAAGTACAATATAAAATAATTTTTACCGCATAGTTAAAAGAATTTATTATTAATTTGAAATACAATATTTTCACAATTTTTTTTTTGTTTCCAATAAAAATGGATTTTTAAAGATTTTATTTAATCTTAATTTACTTTAGTCATTTAGATTTTCCCAAAAATAAATTCTCTACAAATTTTGTCTTAACATTATTTGGTTATTAGCAATTTAATAAAGTATATCCTTGTCAAACTTAAAAAAAAGCGTGTTTTTAACAATTTATTTTTTGGGTTTACACAATTTTCTCAAAGACTATTAGAGATCGGTGCCGATATTTATTTTCTCAACTTATCATGCAAGACTTACAGAAAACTATGTTTAATAATTGTGTCTAGAGTTTTAATGTAGCATTATTTAATCTTTATTGTAGAAAGCTGCATGAAATCTTTTGCCAGCTTAACTTGAAAACAAAGCATTTCCAGACATACGTTTGTATAAAATTTGTTTGTTATTTTGATGAGTGGATTATGCCTACAATGTAATGCAGAAACTTCCTGAATCAGTCTGTATAATATGTTCTGTATGATAAATAATAAACTCTGAACAATCATTATGTTCATGTTACATTAGATGTCAAAAAATACTTCAAACACACAAATATACTAAAATAACAATTAAATGAAAATACCTTCAAAAAACAATTTTTATAATTTAGATACAATAAATTAAATAAATATATTCTTCTTTTCATTCTTACCGAATTTGTATGGTTTTTTCATATCTATAAAATTCATAACCATCTATCAGTAACCAATTAGGCTTCAATTATTTTACAAATAAATTAAAAAATTATGATAATAAAGGAAGAAGAAAATCTTGTGATTATTCATATCAAGATTTTATAAAGTGGTAAACATAAGCAATATCCAAATATTCTCATGAATAACTAACATCATCAACCAACATTCATATATGCTTTAGTTGAATATTGCACAATAATTTAAATGTTTCTGTATCAAGATAATTTTTACAATTCAAACTTTCTAAAATGTAATATTCTCTCAAATCAATCTATTGCAAATTAACTTAAAAATAGTATGGTTTTTCTCTATCTGTTAGTAATAATTTTTAATTATTATTATTATAAAGAATTCTAATAATTTTACTTAAATTTATTTTAAATCATATCTTTATTTTAAACTTCACCTTCAGATTTATTAATTAATTAAATAATTATTAAATTTGTTTTAATAACTTTCATTCATATTTTTTTTGAAAGACATTTACTGAAGTTTCATTACTGTTATGCATGCCTGGTGTCACAACAGAACCCTATATTTTAGGTATATAAGATCCTTATGAATATGTATTATATCATGAAATTTTTAAGCGCATATTTCATTTCAATTTATATTAATCATAGTTTTATATATTTGAAAAGATGTGTTTACTACATTCCATTTTTTATTTTCAAATCATTTTATATTTTTTACAGGACATGTTCAACTGAGAAGATTTATTTGATACTTAAATCATAAAAATATTGCAGCTGTTCTGTTGTTAACAATGTCAATGTTTACATTGAAGATTGTAAAATTTTCATTTTGTAGTTAGATAAAAATAAAAAAAACTGTAAAATAATTGAGCTTTATAAATAACATATATTAAATGCTTCTAGGTAGTGAGAAGCAGCAAATAAAAGTTAAAGTGCAGTTGAGTTTTTATCAGTAAACAAGACTTTTGAATATTTTAATTACTTGCTTATTATATTAAGTCTGTCTTTTATAGTGTTCCCTTCAGCATAATGATAATTTTATATAATAAGATTGTATTTGACTGTGGTTAGATTTAGTTTAAAAATTATTTTTTTTTTTAATTTTGCTTGTATTGTTTTAATATAATTAATAGTATTTTTAATGATATTAAAAACTCTTTCATGTTTGTGATTAATGATCAAGGTACTGCCCTGCATGTATAAAACGCAGTTGTTTCTTGTAAATATTTATCTATTAAATAGTTTTGAATTTTTTTTACAATACTAGCAACCATAATTTTTTTTAAATATATACAGTGTCCCCCATATAAAACGCAACCCATCAATCACTCATCCATGAAATTTCAAAAGTCAAGCTTACTCCCCTACTCGTTGCTGAAATGGACTCGTCCAACATCTGAACATCGCGGCGACGCAGTAGAACACTACCGATAGTAACAACAATGCAATCA
>JAAAKQ030038842.1:0-36095 GCA_010016005.3 Zanna intricata
TACAAATTCATTCATCTCATCCCTCTGATGATATACTTAATTGTGGTTCCGGAGGTAAAAAAAAAAAAAAAAAAAAAGAAAAAAAAAAGTATATATATATACATATATGAAAACCGGGCGAAATCTTTCGCTAGCCGTAACTCGCTAACAAAACGTTTTTAGGCATGTGTTTATCGGTTTTTAGGCATATATATGTTTTTTTTTAGCAAGAAATTTTTGTATACAATCTACAAATAATTACTAAATAAAATTATTTCAAAATGGCTTTAGGTTAAACAGTTTCACCTATTTAATCTCGATTTTTCCGTTAAAGTATTTGTTCAACATAACGATAATTCGACCATAGAATTTCAAATAATTCATTAAATGTGAATATGAACATGTGAATATAAACTAAACAAAGTAACTTACATGATGAAATCTTAGTAAACTTGTAAAGTATTACAGGAAAACATAATAAGTGTTACATTATATGTAATATATTTTGTAACAATTACATTATATGTAATTGTAATGTTACAATTACATAATATGTAATCATATGAATAGGCTATAACATTGTAATCAAATGTAATTTGGTAATTTTTTTCAAGCTGTCACATGGATGAAATAATTTATACACATGTTCTCTAACTACTCGAATTTGGTCCTTCGGTTTTTGATGTGTTTAAATAAAAAATCACGTTTAAAGAAGTCGTTTTGATATTCGATACATTTCAACAGACGTTAATTATCGGAGACGTTTTAATTCAAAAGTACGTACAGTATAAATTTTAACATAGTTTTCAAAATTGCCGCTTTTTATTTATTCTTGTAAATACTATTTACCAGGTATGTTGTTCGCAATTCGCAAAGTACCAAATCTGATATGTGTGTGTGTATATATATATTTATAAATAAATCTAGAATTGTCTGTTAGTCTGTTACTCTTTCATGCAAATACTATTCAACCGCTTGTATTGAAATTATGCATGAACATATGTATGAACATTTTATACTTGGAAAGAACATAGGACTATTGCGTTATGAAATGTTTCACCATTACAAGATGGTGGCCGTTTTAATGGCTTGCGGTATCAATCGGATTATGTTTCTTACCGATACTCGACTTAACAATGGCCAAACCATTGGCCATATCGAATTCGGGGACCACTTACAGTATTTGAAATTAGATTTAAAAAAAAAATTCGTTTGTCTTTTTCGATAATTCTTTCGGTTATCGAGAAAAATAGCTTTAAAGGTGGAAGATTTACGGCGCGCGGCTCAACCAACACAGCCAAGCCACTGTTACTATGTGTACAACGCGACTGGTTGTACCTGACTCCGGTTACTTGATTAAAACATATAAAATAAAAGATAAAAGTAAAATATGAGAAACGAAGTGCGGTCACTTCTACGTCGAGTTTGATGGGTAACGCTAAGAACAGTGCAAAATACTTTTTTACCCATAAGAAGGCTATTACAGCTATAACTGTAATTTTTATGGTAGAATCTGACTATTCTGAAACTGCATACTTCACATCACTCAAAGTTTTGAATCCTGTACTGAATAAGCTGTTGCTCTGAAGAAACTACAACGCATTATAGTTATTATGCATAAAACAGACTTTAATTATTTTATAAAAGTAAACTAAGAAATGCAAAATAATAGTGTAAAGGTGGAAGATAAAAAGATAAAATGTTAAAAAATTCTGGTAAGTAAAGTTATTCAATCTAATTTAGGTCAATACTAAAAATAAATAGAAATATTATCAGTAAAACATAAATAAAACTTTTCAATAATTTGTAATATGTACAAATTATATTATTACACAAATAGACACATGAATTTAATAATATCCTATTATTTTATTCATTCTTTACGTTTATAGTCGTATGTGTTTAATTAATATCAGATATGACTCTTAAAGTACGATAAAATATGTCAAAACTTACACAATATAAATAGCTAAAATGTGAATGAACATTATTACGTGTTTAATATTTATCAATATAGCACACAAGTATTATAAATATATAACGAAAATTATAAAAAGATCGAGTGTGTAAAATATAGTCTGTGTATGTGTGTTTGTATGATATATATATATATATATATATATATACATACATACATGTATATATATATATATATATATATAGAGAGAGAGAGAGAGAGAGAGTTGAAAGGGTTGTTTGCCACAGTATGAGTCCCTAAAGACTTGTTTTTATAATAAAGGTTGCTTAAATTATGAAACAAGATAACCTTTGGGACAAAGTCCCTGGTTGTTCATGAACCACACAGATACTAACGACACATTGACTCCTCTTCATACTCCCTTCTTCATGGCCTCTTTATCTTCAAAAAACCTACATATGCACACACACACACACACACACACGCGCGCGCGCGCGCGCACACATTTTATTTATATATATATATATCAAATGCACATATATAATACATGCTCAAGATACGTGGATTGCTTAATGATTTTTTTTAATTGTACAATGTAATCATATAATGGTTTGTTATTCTAATCTAATAAAACTATAGTTTAGAATTAATTCTGTCATTAATAAAATAGAATTTTTGATGTTTTAATCACAAACTGCCATTAAAAGAATTATTTTGTTTTAATATATAACCGAAATCTTCTAAATGTATAATGTATTATTTAATTTAAAAAAAAAAATAGCAGATTTAAGAGAAATAAAACTTAATACTAAAAGGATTTGCTGAATGATATTTAATTTTTAGCGTAGAAGAAAATATTATGAAATTTTGATTATGCATTGATTACTTTGCTTTTTAAACGTTATAATCTACTATAATCTGGAAGGTGACTTAGTCATGTTACTTGTGTCGTTAAATAAAAAATCGTAGAAAAAATTTAGTTGCATGATGATATTCATCACCTTTTCTTATGTAAAATGTAAGAACATTTGGACGTCGTTTCCCGTCTTCTTTTTAATGATATGAAAATTAAAAAAAAATACAGTTTTTCAGGAGATTACCGGAAAAGTAAAATATTTACAGCTGTAAAAAAAATATAATCGATTGCGAAAAAAAATTTGTTATTCTGCTATGCTGTTCATCTAACCCTTATTTATTATTCTCCCAAGTACTAGTTGGTTTAAACGATTTTTAAAACGTTCGTGACGGGTTTTTTTTATTTTTTATTTTTCATATTTTTTTTTATAAAAAACTTCTTTTTCATTGCTATTACTATCAGAGGTACCATTATAATTCTCCCAAAGAGATTTTGTATAATTCATTTCACAATTTTTTTTTTTATCATAAATAACAGAATAACTTGTAATTAATTAAATATTATCAACTCAAATTAAATATGATTATGTCAAATTAAATGATCAAATCTCATCTCTAGTATCCTTATCTTTCGCCCACCATATGTTCATGATCTTGGGCTAGCAGAAGTTCACCCCTATTTCGTTTAAAATTAGAGGTACGGTCGTCCAACCTTCTGCTGTAGTTAATTACCTTCAGATAGATAAAAAAAACCACGTTCATGAGACACATTATTAAAGTGTCTCAGAAGGCCGAAAAAACGGCAGCTGCCATTGGTTGGATAATGACCAACGTCGAGCTGTAATATACGAAATTGAGATAAACTTACAAATTAATATTAATGTTGAAGTGTTACTTTTTAGTACATTTTTGTGGTATATTTTAAAAATTATTATTTTATTGGCTTATTTTGTTTATTTGTCCTTCAGCTATTTAAATGATAATTCCAAAAGTCGCCATCCCAACAGTCATTAAATTTTATAAAAATTATCTCATTAATAACTATGTTAGGTTTAATTATTAGCTGAATTCATCCAAAAGTTCTGTATACAAAAAATATTTTAATTTATATAGGTTGGTAGTAAAAATTTTCTCCTCCAGTATCTTAGTGGCTGAATAGAAAATTACACGAAATGAACAACTCGAGACCAATTCCATGCAATTTTTTTACGCTGAAAATTTTATTTATTTTCAACGGAATGTACAAAATTTGTTTTATTAATAACCAGTATTTTTTTTTTTTTTTATAGATTGGAAACTATTTTATGAATTAAATTGGCGTATGTGGAATAGTAGTTTTCTCGTTCGGTTACATTCAGTTTTAATTAAACAATATTCTAATGACATGAATAATTTGAAAACAAGTTGCAGCTACAAATGAATTGACTTCATACTATACTTGAATCAGAGCCTTTATAAATTATAAAATAGTTTCAAATATGGGTCCATCACGCGTCTCCATCATTTTATTTCGACTTAAATTTTTTATAGTAGAAATTTTGCTGCATTGACGATTCCAATAATGAAAAGGTTTGGGGATAAAGTTTTTTTTTACTTTAATAAAAAAGTTAAACAAGTTTTTTTTTTATATTTCAAATGAAGTTCATTGAGACAAATATGTGCCATTTTTAATACACCATATTTTGCTATTTTTTGAGATAAGATCATCATTCCATCATGTAAAAATTCTGTTTTCTGAATGAAAAATTGTGATAAGTGATTTTTTCAGGCCTCTTTTGAAGCGATTCTTATTTCGTTAAGAGAGTTAAGTAGAGATCGAAACAAATGGTATAGTCTGAATGTACAAGCTAAATACTATTCATGCATCGAAACTTTCCACCAAGCTCTCTTACTTTCGACGAATTACCAAAGATATGTGAGATCAGTAGTTGTCGCGTGATAAATTCTGATCACTTTATATAGATCGCATGGCGTAATCTTTCTAATTGTTGACAATACAGGTAAGAATCAATCCTTTAACCGGACTGCAGCAGCTCATAGTGAACAATTCCTTCCCGATACCACCACACACACAGCCTATTTTCTTGGACTCATCCTGGTTTTGTCACGGTTTACAGAGCTTGCTTCGACCACGATCTTTTCCGTACATAAAATTTTAGTATGTGATCCATCCATTTTTTCATCACCCTTAATGAGCAGTTTAAAAACCGGTTCGAATTCGTTCCGTTTAAGCAACGATTCACAGATGGAAATTCAATTCTATTAATTTCTCATTGTTAGACATCCAAATAACAAATATTTTTTTGTTTTTTAATCCAGCCTTCTTCAAATGGTTTAAAATTGTTTTTTAATCGATATTTATTTCGTTACCGACATCACAGTTGCTATTGCGATATCTTTTGCTCAACCATTATCCATGATTTCATCAATCCTTTTCTGGTCAATGGCCAGCAATAAGGAGGTGCATCACTGGGATCAAAATTTTCAGACTGAAAACGCTTGAACCCACTTGTTTCACACTTAATGATACTGAATCGTGTTCATAAACATTACAAATTTTTTTATTAGCCTGAGTCGCATTCTTTTTTTTTAATTAAATTTTTAAATTTATTGAATTCCTTCTTTATTTTCTCTCATATTCAAGATTCAATCAGTTTTAAATGAATAAACTAATTTCATCATTCCCTTTCTGAAAATACTTAACGGTATGTTACTTTTTAAAAGTATTCAAGTGTTGCTTGATTGATTGATATTACTAGAGTTATACGATCCTAAAGCCAGCTGGCATTTCATATTCTTCCGGTAGATAAGATAAGAATATGAAAAGCTTTTTTCAAACCATCCGATTAGTTTATTGCAAAACACCCGTCAAATTCTAGAATAGGATTCCTTCTTTGTTTAAAAAAAAAACCGTCACGAACGTTTTAAAAATCGTTTAAACCAACTAGTACTTGGGAGAATAATAAATAAGGGTTAGATGAACAGCATAGCAGAATAACAAATTTTTTTTCGCAATCGATTATATTTTTTTTACAGCTGTAAATATTTTCTATAAAAGAAAGTTATTTATATAATAATCATTTGTACTACATTTTTAATGTTAATACTTAAATAGATTCATCAACAACATAAGCAAGATAAATAAAAAAATACTGGAATCATTAATAAAATTATTAGCTTAGTATTTTGATCGGTTTAAAAACCAAAGACTGAGTGACTACATCAATCAATTTAAATTGTTTGGAATAGTTTTAAGTACTGAAGATATCCAGCTGCAGTCTGATGAACATAAACAATTTCTTAATGCAACATCATTTACTCTTATTGATAATGATGATACACTGAAAACCATCCTATTCCAATAAATGCTATCAAAGGATTTCTTAATATAATTGTAACATTTAAAACAAGACAAAATGGTTCTGCAATAATTCAGAATTATGAGAAATATTCAGGAAAGCTTACTTCAGTTGTTTGTTTGAATGACATTTTATGAATGAAATCCAGTCAAATGACTGAAGACAAAAAAATAATAATTTTTGGATTTTCGTACCAGTAAGTCATGTAGTGTTTACATCAGATTTTTTTATTGAGGGACACCTTCGATATAACACATCACTTACGTTTTATAGAGAGTGGCTACAGCTATATGAAAATGGGTGTTGCTGGTTTGAAGGCGTGAGGCTATCTAGGGTTATTCCTCAAAACTCTCTTCCTTTCTCTTTGATTTCCTTCACCCGAACGATTAGTACCATAGCTCACTCCTCTGCTTTGGTGGCAGAGTCGTGTAGTTTGAAAATAGAGATCTCTAGCTATAGATCGCAACATATGTTCGTTCAGAATTTTAACGGTTTGAATTAAAAATCTACAGTTATAGACCAATAAGTGTTATCGTGATGAGAGGTGTCTCTGCTAAACAGTAGACGATGCGTTGTGGTACTAGGTTCACAAACTGCTCTGATCTATCCTTTTTCAAAAATGTTCTTTTATATAATAAAGGAAATAAGGGTTTAGTAAAAAATATTAACGTTATCAATACTTTACTATAGAAGTTCATGGAATTAAAAACTACACAGAAATTATTATATCGACCGGTAATTGTCGAATTGTTTTGGATGTTGATCGGTAGAACTAACTGATACTATTAACACAGAATATTATACAGGCTTAAGTATTAATATAGCGATGTCTAGTTAAATCTGAATATGCACGGTTTAGTTACAGTGATGAGGTAAAGGATTTTAATGGGCTGCATTCCATTAAAATTATTTTTAAGAAAATTCAAAGTGGACAGAAAAAGATGTGAACACTAACGTCAAAACTATTTTAAGAGAATTCAGAGCCAAAGTTATTGATTATTGAGATTTGTAAAATGCTACTGGAGTATAATTCTGTATGGTTGTGAAACATAGACGCTAGGGAAAAAGTAAAACGATGAAGTCGAGGCTTTTGAGATGAGGTTCTCGAGGAGGATGGAGAAGATAAAACGTAAAGTAACGAAAAGTAAGTAAACGAAGAAGATAAGTAAGTAACGTAGAAGTATTAAGATGAATAAAAGAAGATAAAATAATATCGGCGACTATCAGATGGAAGAATGGAGACTGGGTCGGAAATGTGATTAGAGGAAAAGGAATGATAACGTAAATGTAATTCTTAAAGGCTTCGTTGAAAGTGAATAAAGAAGAGAAAGCAAGAGTCTGAAGTTAATAAATGACATAAAGGACAATGAAGGTTATCACGGGACGAAAAGGAAAGTTCAATAAAAGGATTGCCTGGACAGAAACAGTTAGCGGTGGTGCCAGGGACCTGCCAACATACAGAATATCGTATGATGATGGACTAAATCAAATCAAATATTAATATCATAAATTTTATTTATTTCTTTACAAGATTCTGCCACAGATATTTCTCCTTTCCTATACGTTATAAGAGCTATTCATTAAGAATTCTATCTAACAAATTAGTTAAGATGATCCTTTAACAATACATCTCAACGGTTTTTATAACTTTATTTACATACTTTCCTACTGTATATAAAGCGAAAACACTTATATAAATATTAAAAAAAAAAAAAAAATCTAATTCTAATTCTTACAATGTATTACTTATATTTGATAATATAGTAGATTTATTTTCTGCATGAAAATAAACTCGCCTTACTAGTTAAAAGTCTATTTTAGACTTCTAATTTACTTCGTCTTCCCTTTATAATTTTACCATATTAATAATAAAATATTATTTCTGATATAATTATCATCTATCTTAATGTTTAATAACTTATCATTTTCTTTTACACTACATTTTATTACTTTTGTTTTATTTAGTATGATTTATTTTCAAGGTGAATTTTTCTTCTAGTTGTAAATTCATGCCGTTCAATATTTATTCAATTCATTTTTTGTTTATGCCAAAAAAAAAAAAAAAAACAATTTTGGTAACGAATCTAATCGTGTTTATATATTCTTCCTGGATAATTATTTCGATCTCAAATACTTCTTTCGATTCCTATATTTTTTCTTCTTATTACAAGTTGAAAAGGAAGGAGAAAAGACTGTACTGTTCTCTCACTCCTTTTTCAATCAGAGCTCGCTTTTCATTCCCTTCTACTCTTATAATAACTATCTCTTCTTTTTGTAGATTATAAATGGCTCTTCACCCAATATTTAAATCTGAATTTTCTTTAAATTATAAAAATCAATTACTCTATATCACTAAATGATTTGCTTTCCAGTTCTGTAGATAACACGTAAATAATTTATTCTGTTTAAGCTCATTAAAAAAAGTTACTCTTAGAGCTAGTGTTTCCTTCCATGATTTTTCTGAAACCGATTTTGTATTCATCTGATAGCCAGATGGTTTGTATGTGGTTTCATTTGTCCAATATTTTCTTTTATTTTTATATACGTTACAAATATTGAAATAAAGTGAGTATTTGATTTTCAAAAAAAAAAAATTTGTATCATTTTGAAACGTTTGACAGAAACTGAGTAATTTTATAAATCGGATTATTTATTCTGTACTGAAAAAAAACCTGGCAAAACGTTGTATAACTTTCTCGATTTCACCCGTGACAGGTTTCAATTACAAATACGATATAGAATTTATACATTTTAATGATTACTTAAATTGATTAAATCAATTGGTAAACACAAAATGGAAAACGTTTAGAAAATGATTTTAGATAGAAAATAGGAAAATTAAAAAAAAAGAATTGGGTCCTCCCAATTGCATTGTTCAGAAAGCCCCAAAATCCTCAGAAGTAATAACTTCTGAGGATATATGAGGATTCAATGACAAGTATAAAACTTGTTATTCATCTCATCCTCTGAAGATATACCTTAACGGTGGTTCCGGAGGTTAAAAAAAAAATAATAATGAAAATAAAACTTGTTATTGAAAGCATAAAATTAGAAAAAAAAAAAATGGGTCGAAATAATTTAAGTTCCATTTGACCCGCTTTGCCGATAAATATCTATAATTTGCCATCGTAAATTAATTATTAATCCATAGTAATATTAATTTTATTATAGTGCACATCATTTTAAAGACACGAAGTTAAAAATTTTGATTGTTTTGTTCCCGTTTTATCCATTTTGCCTGATCAGCCTCCAAAATATCTAAATATTCTGTTTTATAATTTCATAATAAGGGAATATTTAAATTAAATTTTTTTCGCTTTAATGTAAAATCTCTTTAATGGTATTAGAAAAAAGTTAATAAAAAATGATAAGCATGTACTATCTTACCCGTGGGTCAGTAAGTTCCCAAAACTTAATACAATTATGATTTCATTCACGTAAATATTTTGGCCTGATTTAATGTTTAATGTTTAAGGCCGTTTAGAAATATTAAGCAAAATTAAAACAAAAATATTTTTTTATATGGCCGCATCCCTCCCCATCGGCAAAATGAGGGTGATTTTGGCCATGTTGGTCCATGACCAGAATGTAACAGAAATTAGAAATTATTTAAAAAATTTTTTCCCAAGCTTTTTAAACTTTTGATAGACAATTTTTAAAATATATAAAAAACTTACGCTAATTATATCCCTATCACTAAGTTCGATAGGTTTTTAGTATTCAGAACAGTAAATAATTACTACCATTGTTCAAAAATTCAAATTCTTTCGATAGCCTACAAAAGTTGAAATTTTAAAAGGGGACAAATACCCTTCTTCTTTGTCGGATTAAATTCACAATTTAACGGAACAATGACCTATATATGAAAATATTTGACCCAAATTTCGTAAACTACTTGATAGTTTTCAAAGTGTATGCGGAATTAGGTCAAAGACAATATATAAAAAAAAAACTCGTAGAGATATCCTGATAACACAATTAAAACTTTGATCCATCCTGACTCTCTTATACATATAACCTGGTTCCAAATGAAACGAAATTTAGAAGGAGCTTAAATGCACTTTTAAAAACAAAATCAAAGGATGAAGAAGAGAGGACAGGAAAATAAATGTAGATTTCAGGAATTAGATAGCTGCTGAAAACTAAAACATAGATAACGTTTTATCGTAGATCACGATAAATAGAAGGGTAATCTTATAAAATTGGTTAAAAGAGAATCCTTAAGTTATTGTGATTATAAGACTAGAGGCAGAAAAAGTTAAGAAAGATTGTTTACTTGTATTATTTTAGTGAAAAACGGGTGAAATTTTCAGTTGTGGCATACCCATGAAATGAATATGGTACAAGGATAAATTTTGTAGGATTGAAGTTTCAAAAAGTATTTTAAAAAAATAAAAATTTGTTACCTATTCATTTTAATTTATTATAAGTTAATTAAAAAAAAAAATAATCTCTGATAAAAATATATTATATATATGAATCATTTTTGAAACGGTATTTCTAGTTGGCAAAGTCAAATTTGATACGATTTATTTAAACATATTTTTTCCTTAAAAAAAAAAAAGAAAGTATTATATGTCAAAATTTAGAAAGTTCAGTTGACACACAGAGTAGGGATGGATTGCTTGACTGGCAACTTGCTTCTTGCTACTTATGATGACCTACCGCAGTACACTACCTCCTCCACTGTCACTATTAGCAGCACTAACAAAACTTCACACTAGTAGAATTTTCGTTCATCTACATGTTTACTCTTTCTGTGTATTTGACAAGCAGTACCTATTTAATTATATAAGTTTATAATGATAAGAGATATTTTGAGGGAACCTTACATTTAAAATATAAATATAAAATGTATGTATGTATATATATATATTTATATTAATTTCCATATACATTGAAAAATATATTATTAGTCACAATCCCACCTTTAAGTTTCAATTTATAATTTTTGAGTTATCCACTAATTGGGTGCTTGGCGTATGGTGGTCTCTATCGAAAAATTGAAAGTTTCGAGGGAGAAACATTTACTAAATTTAATTTTTCTATATTTAACGGTTGCACTTTTTAAGAGTTCCTGTACATTATTAACAATCTATATGACATTGTATTTGTTCAGGGAAATGTTGGCCAAATTCATCAAAATAAACAATAAAGTTCTTATGAATATATGCATTACCTAATTTCATTTCCCTTTAGTTCATTCTTTGATGTCTATTTCAATAAAAATTTATTATTTTAAGAACAGATTGAGATAAATTAATTAAATTACTTTAACTTCTTCAGCCATATCTCAAATGCTTGTCAAGATTTTAAAAAATGTGATGTCAATTTAAAAGGTTTTATAAAATAAAATAAATTTTCTATAAAAGACTTAAAATAATAAATTAATAATAATAGTAAAATAATACATTACTTTATCTAATAAAATGTAAATCAATAAAACTAATATTTACAAAGATATTAAAAAACAGAAAATACTTCCATGTTGCAATTTTCAAAAATAAGATTTCAAAGTTATTTATTTTGTAGAAGATGTCGAATTCATGTACACCAAATTTTATTATAAAACTGCAATCTGTTCTTAAGGTATACATTTTTATTGAAAAACACACATAATGGTGGACAGAAGAAAAATAAAGCTAGACAGGTCATTTGGCCATAAGAAATTCAAAACCAGTCCCTTAAGTTTTGTCAACAATTTCTAGGACACACACACACTCTCTCTCTCTCACACACCCACTCACTCATGCACGCACGCGCGCGCACAGACACACTC
This sequence comes from Zanna intricata, assembly GCA_010016005.3. Lineage (NCBI taxonomy): Eukaryota > Metazoa > Arthropoda > Insecta > Hemiptera > Fulgoridae > Zanna > Zanna intricata. The sequence goes on from JAAAKQ030038842.1 coordinate 11,891, forward strand.
ACTCACTACTCACTCGCGCGGCGTGCGCGCACACACATATACAGTAATAATAATTTTTCTTCAATCTTATCTTTCATAATATTTTTTAATTCTTCTAATTTTAGGTCCAATTATTGCCTGGGTATTTATAAAAAAAAATTATTTATTTCTAAGAAATAAAGTGGATTAAAGAAGTTAAAAAAGTAAATAAATAAAAAATAAACATTAAAAATAGAAACACCTTTAAAACCAAAGACCATTAGCAAAGAAAATCCAAAAATGAAATTGTCGGAAGAACGTAAAGAAGATTATGCCGAGAAAATGAGGAGGCACTGGGAAGAGAGAATACAGCAAAGAAAAAAAGAAGTGAAAGAAGTTAAAACAAGGTCCTGTGGTCAAGATAAAAAAGAAAAAGTAGATAAAAAAAAATTTTATAACTGTGTTTGTGAAAAAATATTTATTTTATTAATGGAATAATAAAATCATATATATATCATTATCTATGGGCATCATTATCTACACCTTCTCAAGAGTAAACAAGACAGCGGTCCCGGGCTATTTCGGCATCCTCGGAAACGAACGAGCTGATGAGGCTGCCAAGAGAGCGGCAACAAATAGCCTCCGATTGGAATTAATTTGTGAAAGTGACTTCAAGAAAGCAGATCATGTCACACTAGTACTCAATGGAATAAGTTTTGGTTGCCAAGTCCTCTCACGGTCTTACATGGCATCCGGGAGAAAGTCTTCCAGATACCTTTTATCCCAAACAACAAAAGAGTCCAAGTAATCCAAACGCGGCTGAGGATTGGGCATACAAAACTAACCCACGCCCACCTATTTAGATATCCTCATTAGAACTGTTAGGCGTGCAATTTAAAACGGTCCGTAAACAGCTTGCTCTTAGATTGCCCAATGTTAGGGATTATTCGTCGTCAAGTATACCTGGGATCAGATATGAGGGGTTTTCTCAACCGGAAGAAATAAATATGCGGTTTCTCTATGATAGTAGAATGAAGAACTCAATTTAGCATTTTTCTTAGATGAGATCCCTACTGTGTGCGCAGTGAACATAATCTACTGATCTAATTCCTGTTTCAATATTTGATTTCTAATGTTTGGTGTTCTAATTGTCTAATTACTTATGAACACTTAGTTCTATTTAAATTGCTAATCGTTTTATATTTATATATATATATATATAATTTTTCTTAAAAGAATAAATCTAAGAAAAAGGGGTCATGCAAGTATTTCGAATGAAACAAAATTTAAATTTATTTTTAAATCTTTTTTTCATTCATATAAAAACTTTTATAATAGAAATAATAATGATAGTAAATTTAAGAAAAGAATGTGGGATGGCGTAATAATAAAAAACAAAACACACAAAAAGAGACCGAATGATTATTATAATTATTATTATTGTTTTTCATTTATGTATAATGATAATTATACAAAATCCTTTCTTCTAATGTTTTTACAACTGAAAACAATTATACGTTTATTGTAATGTTGGAAAATTTACAATTTATTTTATGATCATTTTCTAAGTTACGAGAAAACTTTTGTCGTTGTACAACAATTTTGTTCTATTCTAATAATTTTCTTTTTAACACAATTTCCGCTTGTAGTTTTTTTTAAAAAATTATTTAATATTATTGTTCCCTTACTTCTGTTATAAAAGTACTTAAAGGAAACTATGTTCTACTAGTAGTTAATTAAAAATTTTATTCAACATTTCTAATTAAACTGAGTATGGATAAATATCAGTTTTCAAAAAGTTTTACTTTATTAAGAAAGAAAATGATTCTATTCGATAAAAATATGATTTGATCTCAGATATTTTTTGTTTCTCGATGTTTTTCAGACAATGAAAATAAAAATGTTAATATCTAGGTTATGAATTTTTGTGTACATTCGTTGACCTCTATTTAAGTTTTAATCTCAAAGATTTTTAATCCAAAATCATAAAATTTGGTATGATAGTGTATCATAAAGAAAAAGAATCAATAAAGAATAAAAAGCTTGTCTTACTAAACGATTATTGGAAAAATTTGAATATTTTTCATTAAATCCAAATTAATGGAATTACAATTCTATTACTAAAAAAAATATATATATTTTTAAATAAAACTACAGAAATTACCATAAGCTATACAAACCGTGCTCCTTCTTCTCTTGTTGTCCCTATAGTGTAATTTCAACATTTCAAAATTTCGCACTTTCACTAGCCCACCGGCCTAGTCTACCGGTCTAGCCACCGGTCTAGTGGTTAACACGTAATCGCAGATCAGCTGATTTCGAAGTCGAGAGTTCTAAGATTCAAATTCTGAAGGCAGTTACTTTTATTCGGATTTGAATACAAGATCGTGGATACCGGTGTTCTTTAGTGATTGGGTTTCAATTAACCACACATCTCAGGAGCGGTTGACCTGAGACTGTACAAGAGTACACTTCATTTATATTCATACATATCCTCATTCATCCTCTGAAGTAATACCTTACAGTAGTTCCAGAGGTTAAACAGAAAAAGAGAGAGAAAATTTTGTTAAGACTTTACGAAAATAAGCTGGCTAAGTTTAAATAACTTTCTCGGTTTCGCCCTCGACAGATTTTTATTTAAAAAATGACGTAGGATTTGAAATAAAAACGCGCGAGCGTGCGTGTGTGTGAGGCTGCACCATGGATTTTGTCAGGTAACTCGTCTTGACATGGTTGTATGTTTGATCTAAACACTATCTGAGAGTTTATACACCACAGGGTTCAATAGTGAGAAGAACAAAGTTAGAGGCCATCGGTTACCGGTTCTAGAAACATCATAATCACTTTTCAAGTGATCCACAACCTCTGTAACCCCCTTTATGGAGTTATAAAATGTTACAACTTGTGCTTTCAAGTCTCCTGAAGTTACATCAATGGCGTCATCGTTCTGTATCGCTGAAAATAGGAGAACGTTTTTTCCTTTCTTGGGGGCATACACGTATGAAGTCAGTACGCAGTTATTGGGGTTTTCTCCGAACCAAATGAAATTTGGTATAAAAACATATAATATCCGATAATTGGTTTGTTTATAATTCGTGTTCAAAAATTAAAAATGTGTTTATTTTTTTCTCTACTTTGTAGAATTAATATTCTATTTTGTGTTGTACATATAATTCCTGTCGCTTCATTTCTTCGTTGGTAATTGAATAATAATGCTTTGTACATAACATGTAATAATTTTTTTTTTGACATATTTATTATAAAAATGTGTCAAAATGACACATTAGGTGACTACTTTACAGAACAAAGAAAGGTTCGAACTTGAGTTAGTAAAGTGGCTGTATAAGAAAGAATATAAATCGGTTTTTTTAATTTATTTCGTAATACTGCTACATTATACACTGATATAAGAAATTAAAGGGACACCTGACCTATATATTATGATAAAAAATTATTGAATCTAAACCCTTTAATTTCTATATTTATTTGTATCAATCGGTTGCTTAGATCGGGATATAAGCAGCATTAAACACAAAAGTGGTCTTTTCTCTTTAGAGTAGAGAATTTCGATTCAGAAAAATCGTAGAGAGACATACAACAAAAAGAAGAAATTAAAGTTTAAGCTTTAATTTCATCGAATTACGTCTTAAGCTTTTAAACGAATTAATACAGTTTACTGAAAAATTTCCTTTTTTCCATGCGCTCGATCAAACACGAAGAAAAACTTTCAAATTTTTAAAATTATTCTTCTCAGTGATTTTTTCTTTAATTTGATGATTTTTGAAATCTAAAGTATACTGTCAAAAAGTACAGTATTCAAGCTTGAATTTTTTTGTTCGTCTCTCTAAGCCGCTTGGTTGCAAAGTTAAAGTAGTCTGAATATAATAATTTTTTATTATAAAATATAGTTGTCCCTTTAATTTTTTGTACTAGTGTAGTACGTACTTAATTTTAGTTTGAAATATCCTGTAAACATAATTTTTGCCTTTTTTAAATCAGCCATCGCTATCCTCTCACTCTTTTTAATGTTTAGCCTCCAGAACTAACGTAGGGCATTGCTTCAGATGATGAATGAGGATAATATATATATATATGAATGTAAATGAATATGTATATGAATGTCTTGTATAGTCTCAGGTCGACCGTTCCTGAGACGTGTGGTTAATTGAAAGCCAACCACGGAAGAACATCGGTACCCACGACTAGTTTTCAAATCCGAATAAAAGTAACTGCCTTCACTAGGATTTGAAACTTAGAACTCTCGACTTCGAAATCAGCTGATTTGCGATGACGAGTTAACCTGTAGACCAGCCCGATGGGCTAGCCATCGCCTTCCTAGAACATCTGAACGCACCCGATTTTCTGTAGGCCTTCTACCACCGCACGACACTACTCGTCAATCTAAGGTTTACTCTACTACTGAACTCCGAGAAGGTAAGCTTCTCGTACCGTAAACCCTAATAACTAATCAAATATAATTGGCAGGTATCAAAATTTTATATATGTATCTCACTGGATAGACGAAACATAAAAAATTAAAGCATAATATCATTAAATTACGGTAACATTTTAATTATGTAAATATATATATATATATATTTATTTGGGAATAATAAAGACTAATGTAATAGAAAAATATCTAAGAAATCTTGATTTTAATTTAAAAAAAAAAAAGGCTATTCATTCTTTTAGATGTCGAATTGTAAAACAAGTAAATTAATTTATATTCAACCTTTTAAATCGAAGCAATCATACTGGTATTTTAATTATTAAAATCTACCTTAAATAATTAAATTATAATTTATTCGAAATCCGTAGAAAAAATGCAGGTAATCGCTAGCAATATTATAATTAAAAACAAAAGTGAACACAGGATATATTAAGTTATTTAATTTAAATAACTAAAGTTGTCCAGTAGAAATTATATTAACACTAATAAGTGAAATCGTATTTATAAGTGGGAATAAATCTTCATGCAATAAAGTCAATCTATTTAATATCCGTATTGCGGAAGCCATGGTAATTGCAGGATCTAGCATATACTGGTATAACGTCTGAAAACGTACAATTATTAGCATCCAATTGTAACTAAAATCTGTTCCACCTTGTACTCCGATCTAGCCACAATATTAATTGCTTAACTTCATTAATTGGTTCAAAGTCGTGTTTAACTAGTAAGTACCTTTTACTTCCCCTATAGTACATAGTAACTTGACCCTAGCCTTAAGGCACCGTGACACAACTTCAGTTAGCCGTTTTCCATGTTATCTCTCAGAATTATATATTGCTTATTATAACTTTTAACGGAAATGAAATATGGATTGTAAAATTAATTTATACTTGTAATTTATTAAAATTATTTTAATAGCTATTGAAAAAAGAAAACTTTGAAAACCGTTTCCGTAGATTTTAAGACATCATTATCAGTTGATATCGAAAATAAATAAATAAATTAAAGAAGAAAAAAGATAATAGAAAAATATATTAATTGCGGAATAAATAGTACTGAGTGCCCATTTAAAACCGGCCCGATAAAGTGCTCATTTGGCGGTGGTTTAATTTAACTTATTTTAACTAATTAATATCATTTTTTTTGGTATATGAGGTAAGCTTAAAATAACCACAGCTAACACTAACACGCTAATAAATACAGCAAACAGGTGGCTTTTTTAGGAAATCTCTTTGGTGAACGAATCATTTCGAGAGGTTAGTGGCCTGCAAGATCGCCCGATCTGGATTACTTTCCGGATTACTTTCTAAGGGATGCAATGAAACAAAACTAAAAACGAAAAACTAAACAACAATGACGAACTAAAAACTGCAATAAAGGCATACGTAAGAAACATTCTATTACATCTTTATTCATTCTTTTTCTGTTTAGCCTCCGGAACTACCGTGAAGTATTACTTCAGGGATGAATGAGGATAATATGGATGAATGTGAATGAAGTGTAGTCTTGTACAATCTCACTAGTTACACGTGATTTAATCACTTTTCACAAAGAATAGATCGAGTATTAGATAAATTGAACGGAACCTCCATAATGGTTAATAAAAAAAAATTATCCCTGAGATTTTAGAATAATTGAGCAAGTAAAAATTACAAAGAAAAAAATTAATACAATTGTGTTAGAAATATATGGATATATTTTTTTAGACGTAGATTTTTAGAGATATTAACTATAAGAATTTTTAATTTGTTATTCCCATACGATAATACAAAAAAAAAACTACAATTACAGGAGTATACTAGCGCTCATATAAGCTGGCAGTGAATTTACCGTGTTACTATATCGTCAAAAAAAAAAAAATCGTAGAATAAAGGTAAATAAACGATTAAAATCAGCAATCTTTTATGCGTAAAATGTATAAACAACACTTGCATGTCGTTTTCCGTTTTTCTTTATTGACTATGAAGATAAGAAAAAAGAACCACAGTTTTTCAGGTCTTTTTTTTGGAAAACTAAACTTTAGAAAACTATAAGCGGAGGCGAGAAAAGTTTAATATTTTATTGTGTTGCACATTTAACCCTTATTTACCATTCTGCCAAAAACCAGTTTGATTAAACAATGTTTTTTTTAAACACTCATAACTATTTTTTGGAAAAAGTATCTGTCAGGCATTTTGTGATAAATTTTTTATCGTTAGAGCAACACGTAATCGATTATATCAATTTGAAACGGAAATAAAATGATGGAAACGCGTTATGGATATAGATTTTTAAAAACTATTTTATAAATTAGACAGGTACATATGGTGCCTTAGTTCTCTTGTTTTAGTAAAAACAATTTTAATTGAAAACAGTTATATTCTGCTGCAATTATTAAAGTACGAGTTATGTAAACAGTAAAATACAAATTAATAATAACATATTGCAGCCATAATACACATTACAACAAATTTTATTTGAAATAGAGAATTGTCATTCCACGCATTTTTAATTCATAAAATAGTTCCAAACTAATGGTCAAGGGTTTACACTTTTTACTAACCAAAATTCCATAAGTATCCTCGACATTGTAAAGATGTGTAATTGCTTCAATGTTTAATCTAACACCAACAAATATGTAAAGTTGCAGAATGGTTGTAGATTGACGTTTTATGGATGCACGGAGGACCAACATGTATATATTATGTGTAGTAGCTGATGTGATGTAGTCGTTTAAATGAATAAGTACTACTTCTTGGTTAAACGATTATTTATTGTCATAAATTGTAGTATATGTGTTAATGACGTTGAAGGCATAATAGTATAACATAGTATAATCTTGAGTAGTATAATTTTCTTATATTGTAATTAAACTTATGAATAATAAACTTGTATAACGACATAAACGACTTATGAGTATTTTACTTATGAGTGATATGTTGCAATTAACGTATGAAGTACTACGAGCTACTGGCTTGAAATATTGCTTACTACTGACCAAGCGTCTGAAATTGTAGAGCCTTCTGGCGGTCTCTTTACTGTAACTGAATATGATTCGAATCGAATATTAAGAACGAACCGACCATGTCGGTGTCTACCTTTAACGTTCTCAACGCACAGAACGTAACATAAAAACGTAACAGAAATGATGTTTTTCTTTTTAATAGATGAAGCATTGTTGATCTGGGAGAATATATTAATTCACAAAATAGACGACTGTAATCGACAACTAATCCCCCATGAACTACATGAAAAATCTTTACACGAAGTAAAAATTGGATTCTGGTTCGTGTGAGTAGAACGTGCATTGTGGGTCCAATTTTTTTTGTTGAAAATACAGTTAATAGTGATCATTATTGTGCTGTTTTAACAAAGTTCATTAGTCAGTTAACATAAACTGAAATCAATCACGGTTGGTTCCCACAAAATGGAGCCAAAATGCACACAACTAACAGGTTAATGAATTTTTACGAAATGTCTTTGGTGAAGAAATAATTTCGAGAGGTTGGTGGCCTACAAAATCGCTCTACCTAACTCTTTCAGATTATTTTCTATGAGGGTATATACAAGAAGTGTATTGCAACAGACCAAAGTCGATTGAAGAACTAAAAACTGCAATAATGGTATATATGAGGGTAGTGATACAAGAAGTGTATTGCAACAGACCAAAGTCGATTGAAGAACTAAAAACTGCAATAATGGTATATATGAGGGTAGTGATACAAGAAGTGTATTGCAACAGACCAAAGTCGATTGAAGAACTAAAAACTGAAATAATGGTATATATAAGAGAGTGAGGAGTGAAACCCTTGACTGACATAATGAGGAGGATGCTGATGACTTTTTCTTGTTTCCAGCATCTCTTTATTTCTACCGCTAAATCGGTATATTTGGATGTATTTTCGGTGTATTTGGTTTGGATGTTTGTGTCATTGCGGAATGCAGTGTCGATTATTATTATTAGTCTGCTGTGCGAGATAGTCGCCGTATAGAAATTATCCTTGCCGTTTACTTTTAGAGCATATCAGATTGTCTATTAATTACTAAAGTAATATGTTGATGGTTAGCATAACAGTTTGTTTCATTCTTTTAGATATTTATATATAACAACATTGCTGTCGTGATTCATTAAAATTAGCACACAATATTGGAAGTATTTTTTGTGAAAATGTAGGCGAAAAGAAAAAACAAGAAATGTTAAGTTTTGTCTGAATATGGAGTAATTGTTTTATTACTCGAGAACCATTTTATTATTAGAAGAGTGAGAATTTAATTTTGATTTCTATGTATTTTTAATTTTAATTTTAATTAAAATATATGTATATATAATAAATATGAATCAATCAATAACAAAACAAGGTAATTAAATAAATTACAAAGATTTCTTATTTTATTGACACAAAAAATTTAACTTTTTTCAATAGCTATTTAAATAATCATTTTCTCTTGTTATTTGCTTAAAACAAAAACTCACCCCTTTGTTAGTTGGAAAAGCTACTAGCAATTTTCAGTTTCAGTATTAGACTGAAAGAAAAAATATCGAAACCATACATCGTACAGATTGATTGAACGTTACTAAAAAAAAGAACCGTTGTCAATATGTTCCGTATAGAACTCTCAAAAAGATGAGTAAAAAAAAAAAAAAAATCAAAACAAATTTTAACATAGCCTATATCGGGCTTTTATGTTGTTATAATTATTGGAATGTTTAAAATACATTACCATTTAATTGTTTTAGCGTACCTCAGACCAGATTGTAAAATAAAATTATATTAAGTTTTATTTAGAAAATGAATTATATTATTAAAAATACTATTGCCGACGTCCGTCGCTGAGTAAGTAGCATCCTGGCATTTCGTGCGGAGGTCCCGGGTTCGAATCCCTCTAAAAAAAAAAAAAGAAAAAGATTTATGTAACGCATTATGATTATGAAAGCTCATTATCAGTAATTTTCTAAGCAGCATTCATTACGTTTATCGAAAATTTATAGAAGGTTTAATTTTCTTACAAGGGTAAATTTTTACTCCCAAATTATAAGAATTTATAAAAAAAAAATAAGTTTAATAATTTATAAAAAAATATTTTTCCAATTCCAACCTTTTATTCGATACCAGTAGATTTAATTTTTTGTTAGTATGCTTTCTCTACTTGTGTTATTTGTTTTTGATGTCTTTCTATCTTGGGTCTATCCTTTGTAATTTTACTAACTACTTATAAAAATTCTTTTAACTCTAGTGTAACGTACAATAATGCATTAATATTTATCACATCATTATCCTTCTTTCTGTCATCTTCCATTACTTTTTTTTACTTATCTGTCTTCAAATGAAACTTTTTACTATGGAATGTGTAACTTTCACTATTCCACTCACTTTTCTTTGATAAAAAAAAATTCAATAATTAGTGAATTAAAAAATGTCTCCTGGAACTGATACGCTTATTATGTATGTTTTAATTAATTACTTTGTTTATTTATTAAAATTATGAAATAATAAAGAAATTGAAACGCCCATTTAAAATAATTATTAACTCTAGAAAAAAATTGAAATTTTTATGACATTTAAAAATTTGCATCGCGAAGAATTTACGTGAAGTTAAACTGCTTCAAAAAATGGTTACTCAATTGTTTTTATTTTGTTTTCTTGGATTTAAAAACATAACTCAAAGGGAATATTTGCTTATAAACACTGGATCAAACTGGGAAAGCATGAAAATTTGATCAGTATAACAGCAAAAAAAAAAAAAAAATTGTTATAAATCGAAATTTGAACGTAAGTATAAAATAAACAGTTAATACTAAAAACAGATAACAATTTTAACATATACCATTTTACAGTTTTATTTAGAATTCTGAACGTTTAGCAAAAGTGATTCAACCCAAATAACCATATTAAGAAAAAAATTTATTATAAAATCCCTTTAAAAATTTCTTCATATACAGAATTAATGTTATTCAAAACAGAGTCAACCAGTAGATTAAAATTTTTATAAACACATTAACCATTGTATTTTTAACAATCTGTTGTTAGGTCTTGTTTTGTAAAAATGATTCATTTTCTTGACTTATTTTAATAGTGAAATAACAATGTAGTTATGATATTCAAAAATGAGCCTAAGTAAAAATGCGTGAAAATATTTTATTTATCTAAATAAATTACTAAAAAAAGGGGAAAATTCTTCGTTCGTTGTAATTAATAGATTAAAATTATCTTCTTTACAATGCTTTAAAAAATAATTTTAATTTTTATAAATATTTTTTTATCTTTTCAATATATATATATATATATATTAATACTGTTTAATTTTAATTTCAATGTTTTAGTTAAAAATATTTTGTTTTTTGTGAAAATTATTTATACATTTGAAATTTAAATATTTTTTAATTTCTAACTTATTAAATTTTCAAGATTATTATTACTTAAATAAATAAATAGAAACCATAATTAAACTGGATCACCAAACAATGACATGAAGAGAAGATTCCATTGAGACTCCTTAGAGGAATACATTAGGAGTTGTGTATATTACATATGTAAAAAGCAACATAGAGTGATTAAATTATAAACTGAGTTATGAATAACATAATAAAAAATGAAAATGGTAAAAAAAATATATTGATGAAATAACAAAACAAAACATGATCAGTTAATTATGAAACAGAATAATGAGATGAAGCACAATAATACTTGAGATGAGAAATTCCACTACAAATATCACACAGTTATCTACCAGGTTCAACATGGAGCGTCTCAGCCGACTAATATCCTCGCTATTTTTCGGTAGGTTCACAGCCAGATGGTTTTCATGGTAGTTAAGCCTTAATTTGTAATTTAAGCCTAACAGGTTCCCGATCTGTTGAACCAGAAATTGAATTTTATTTTTTGTTACCAATGACGGGGGAATACATTTACGTACACTCCAAATGGCATGCCAAATGGAGTAGTTGTGGGCTCACACAGGTCTCTTTAGATGTTAAGAATGAGCATATGTGTGCCTGGAATTCAGACTAAACCTAACCACCTCACCGATTTCACACTACCAGAGGTGACAGGAACCTCTGTTCCTGTCACCTCCTGTAATGGGATCCTGTAATGGATTCCCATTACAGGAACCCCTGTAATGGGGTTATATGCGATATAAAATATATCGCATACTAAGTCTTACAAGGAACATGTGCTACTTATTAGTACTACTGTAACATTCCAGAATTCGGTTGACCCACCCCATCCAATGTTTCCATGATTCAAAATTAATATACATTCGAGTACCGTTGTTGTGATAACGCGTCAAAAACAAGGTGCAGAGATTGAATTTTTAACAGCGGTAAAGGTGAACGCTGGCTGACACTCATAGTCCTCTAAAAATCATTTATAATGACTATATTGTTGATCGAAGTAAGAGGAGGACAATCAAATTTCGTGCATAAAAAACTGGTAAAGAGAATATTGAGAATGAACTTCTCAATATTCTCTATTGAATATATATTGAGAATGAACTTCTCAGTGTTCAACCGGTTTCCGTGACTAATGAAAAGCATAAAAGAAAGTGAATGAATCGATTCAAAATTACCATCGCATCATACAACAATGCACTACTATCTAGATATTCACATCGAAAGAACTAACAGGAGACATTATTACACGACTGGACTACTGTATAATCTATTTACAGTACCACACAAATTTATAGAAAAAAAAAGACTGCGAAGGATTGTTGCGAACAGCTTCCGAAACGTTATCGTGATGAGGGAGACGACTACCTTTTCAATATTTTGACGGGAGACTTGGATGCATAATTACAACCCGAAAGAAATGGCAGAGCTTTGAATACCCATTATGATTCGCCACAACCAAAAAATTCAAAACACAACCATCCACAAAAAATTTTCTTTACATTATTCTGAGATTCCAAACACATGTACGTGACTGACTACCTGGAAGCAGCGCAGATTGTAAATTTTGTGTGATACACAGATGTGTTGTAGCACCTTAGGAAACACCTTAGCACGTTAGGAGTGCGAGGTGACAGACAATTTTCGAAGCCAATATTTCTGGAGCACGATGACGCTTGTTCACAACGTCGCTTCAAACTATCAAGGCAAGAATCGAGACTCATGAAGTTGAAATTTGAACCTATTCCAAACCTTTCATAATCATCAGATTTGACACCCTGCGATTTCAACTTATTTTTGTAATTAAAGAGGGGTTTAAGGGTAATAATCTCATCACGGATGAAGAACTGAAGGACACAGTGAGATTATGTATCAAGAAATAACCACCAGCACTCTTTATTGAGATAATGAGAGGACTGGTTTATTGTTGGAAGAAATATATAGCTGTAAATGGTCACTATGTGGGAAATGAATGAAATTTTCGTAACAAATAAAATAAAGCCGTATTTGTTTTATTTGACTATTTCTTTTTGTTTAAGTTATGAGCAACTGTGAATTGCATTTCAGCTACCCTTCATAAGGCTGTAGATAAGAAATAATAAAACCATGTTAGGAAAGCTGAAATACTATTGTTTTTGATAGGTTTATAGTTGTAAATTTCTTCATTCAATTACTTCTTATTGATTATATAAAAGTTTACTGACCATTCCTTGACAATGATATTTAAAATTACAGAAAATTCAGTCACTGTTTATGAAAATTAAGAATAGTTAATGATTCCTTTCTGTAGGTTGAAAAAAAATCATCCAAAACTTTAGAAGTATAATGCGTTCTAATTCATGTCAATTAATAATTAATATCAGACAAATAAATTTTAAATTCTCTTTTTTTAATGTTGTAAAATCACCTTGTGTTTTATAAATCAGTTTTGGGTTTTATGACATGCTGCTAGGATTTTAGCTAGCTTCCAACCAATTAAACATTTTTACTGCTCAATAAAAACTAGTTAAAAATTATTACTAATTATTTTTCAATATCTATGTAGTGTTTTCTTTTAACTTAAACAAGTTTATTTGATTATACACCAACTTTATTTATTTTTTAGAAGAAAAAATAATAACTCAAGTCTTTTGGCTAAATTTTGACAATATTCATATTCATAACAAAACAATTACAAATAAGAGTTATAAAACATTTTCTGAAGTATCTTATCATTATTTTATTGACGTAAGATAAATTGATGGCTTCAAAATACAAAATTGTATTTTCCTCAATTAGTATTGTAAAAAAACCAGTATAACGTACCTGAGTAACGGATTCCTTCCAATTAAGAAGAAATTATGAGAAGATATTTATGAAAGGAATCCTTTTCTCAGGCTAGCAGGTTCGTTTAACAATCGTTCTTTGTAGTACTGTCAATGGCACACCTCTAACAGCTATTATTCGACGAGAAGGGTTACCGGACCGTAATAGGAATTCATATGAAAATGTAAGGGACGATGCAGATTCTCACGCTTCAACAGGGTACATAAACACTGCTCGGACAAGTGGGACAGCAATAGGAAATGAGATTAAGCGAGTAGTGCTGCAACGCGATTGTGGATAGCATTATCAGTCAATGTGTAGAACAACAAGTGAAATGACGTCACAAGCATTCGACTGTGGACAGTGGGTGAATGGAGGAAGTTGTTCAGTGAGTTATTGGTAGCTAACTGTGAAATTGACAGTATTAAATTCATTCATAAATTGTTAGAGTAGTTATATTGTAAATAGGAAAGCTATTGCAATGAATGGAATTGTATGAACCTTAGATTTGTCTAATTTATATTGTTATTAAAGCAATACTAGTTGTTAAAGGTGTTAATATTTAGTGATTATTATAATGTTTCAGTCAACTGAACTGTATTCTGGTTTTTATGATTTAACTGCATTTAAATAAACCCTGTTGTTATTTGAAATACTATTTTGTCTGTAATATATTTATTATTATTATTATTATTATTACTGTTGTTCATTATTGTTACTGCCATATTATTACTGTTGTTTATTATTTTCATTAATTTTTGTTATTATTGATTTGTACTTTTTTTCTATATTTCTAAACTAATAAATTATATTTATATAAACATTTGTACTTGTTAGTCTTTCAGTATCTTGGGCGAGCCGTCAATACGCGACAGTATCATTGTGTAAAGTTTCATTGGTCTAACCTGTAACGTTCCGATACAATTATATACCTAACAGATCATATTATTTGTAATTGCAATGAATCAATTATTGTGTTTGAAACATTGCTGGTGTTTTTATTATAGATAGATTTTCGATTGAAAATAGTATATACAACAGGATTGAAAATAGAAGATCGCAGAAACTTTTTCAACAGATGGAAACAGTGTATTAAAAATATTTATGATAATTCCTTACGATTAATTGTCTTTATTTTAAAGAAATATTTATAAAATGTGTCCTAAATGAAACTGTGCAACAATGTTTACAAACATCTAATTTATAATATTTAAATAACAATGATAAATATAGGAATAATACAAACTAAAATTAATATTTATTCATCAGATATGCTCATCAGGCCACCATTTTTCATGAAATATATTTGAAAACACGTTGAAGTACTAGAGATTGATTTCATTTAAAAAAGTGTACTATATATCACGAAAGCGGATAATTATTCAGTTTTTTCAGAAGATAATAAACTGGAATGTTGTTGCAAATAAAATTATTCATCCTTTCATCAGCCAATTAAATGAGAAAGAAATTGCTGGAGGGTATTACCATTTCATTTAAAAAAGTGTACTATATATCACGAAAGCGGATAATTATTCAGTTTTTTCAGAAGATAATAAACTGGAATGTTGTTGCAAATAAAATTATTCATCCTTTCATCAGCCAATTAAATGAGAAAGAAATTGCTGGAGGGTATTACCAGTAAGATATGTAGCAACATCTCATACCGCCAATGTTTCGCTTAATCGGCTGCGTAAAGTTTTCAAGGAAAGGCTTATTTCAAAGCATAACTGACCAATGAAATTTTCAGATCTTATACCTACGGATTTTTATTATATGAAGTAATGAAAATATCTGTTTACAAGAAAAATCCTTATATTCTGGAGTAATTGAAAAATGAAATAACTGAATTTATTAATCCTTTTGTGTTTCAGCGTGTATTCTCAAACATATTGAAACGGTGTTCAGTAATACCTGGAGATGTCTGCTATGGATCTAACGGTATATTGAGCATCATCTGTAAATAAAAATTTATTATAGTTAAATATAATTGCTGTTTCTATCTATCATTGTTATTTGGATATTATCAGTATTTAAGTCGCATCACGTTATTTATGAATGTGTGAACAGTACTAGAATTTATTTAATATTTGCTACCACCTCGAATTTTAAAAATCAAATGAATGCTACTATAAATAGTGCGTATAAATCTTAATTTTTATATTTAGTGTCCTCTTTTATGATGTAGAATTACTTTATCTAGGATTATACTTTATCCTGGTTACAAATAAGCTTGAATTTGCTTTTGAATTATGTAATCCTTATATATTTTTACTGTTTTTTTTTTTTTTTTTTTTTTTTTTTCACCTCCGGAACCACCATTAAGGTATATCTTCAGAGGATGAGATGAATGAATTGTAGAGATGAATGAAAGATGCCATGCCTGATGACCAGGATTTGAACCCGGGACCTCCGGATGAAAGGCTGAGACGCTACCACTCAGCCACGGAGGCCGGCATTTTACTCTGTTAGATGAAAGTTAAAAAATAGGTTTATTGAGTTTTTACATCAAGAAATATAGTGATAGCTTGCTTGTATACTTAAAAAAAAGGAATGATTTAAGATCGATTAATTTTTTAAATCACTTGAAGTAACACAAGGGATTAAGGATTTAATTTAATATTGTAAAATGAATAATCTTAATATACTGAATAATAATAAATTTGAAATTTTCACTATGATTAAATTTGTATCTTTCCAGTTCACCGTTAAATGAACTGTTTGTTTCTAATTCTTTCAGTATAAAAATTTCATCTTTCTTCATTTACTAGTTGTGGAAGCAAAACAGTTGGTAAGAGATAAAACCGCTTTCAGATCAGTAATTTGGTAACCCTGCGATGAGTTTTGGTCAGCTTTTTGAGTAAAAAGTGTTTTTCTTTAGTTTTTTTTAATAAGTTCAAAATGTCATTTTACCATGGAATTTGTGAATTAGTTGGAGAGCGTGGAGTCATCCATTTTCTTTTTCCGAAAGGGAAAAACCGGTTATATTCTCATATGACCAAACAATACGGATAAAGTTGTTTGAACCGCATAGATTTTTTCACGTGGGTAGAAAATTTTAAAGTCGGTCGAATTACAGCGACTGACGAGGACCATTCTGGATATCTAATTGAAGTTTCAACTCCAGTGTTAGAAATTCGCATAGAATCTCTCATCCAAAAACACTAATGGATTACAGTTGAGATTACAGCTAAAAAAATAAACTAATCTCGGTAAAATTCAAAACATTATCACTTACAAGCGTTGGGTATCGTAAAATAAGCGCTAGATGGGTTCGAAGAAGTTGTGCAATGGAAGCGGTTGAGGGATACTTTAATTAAGTACTCCCTGTGAAATTCGCTTTCGTGATGGTTTGTTGCGAGTTTAACACAAGAATGGGAATCTTTTCCTCGTTTATAGCTCGTTTAAAATATTCCCGAACGCCGAGTCATTTGGGATATCCACTAAATTGGCTCGCTCATTTCCTGACCGGCCACAGTGCATTTAAAATGTACCTCTTTGGTATGAGAGGGGCGGAAGACCCCGATTTCCCTTGCTGTGAGAAAGAGGCACGCCTGAACACATTATTTTTGTCCACTATTTATGTTTTGACAGGTAGGTGAACAAAAGACGTGAATACGTCGCCATCACGGGGCGGATTGATGCTGAAAATGGGATCCGTATCATGCTCGCCGGAGTCTGCTACTTTGCGGCTGTGACAAAACTAGTCAGGGTGGTTCTAAAGAAAAAGGATTGGAATGCAAGGGGGTGAAGGACAACTTCCTGTGGAGCTGCCGTTCGTCCGTATTTATATGGATGGTGGCAGTGAAGACCGACAACCGGTTGCTTGGATGACGACGTCGAGAACGGCATAGCTGGGCTTGGCGGAATTGTCCGGGCGATAGCACTTCCAGGGACTGTGTTTATGCTTAAACGCAGGTCCAGTCCCAGGAGGCTGAAAAAAAAAGATGGGTTCGAAGAGATCTGACAGATCCCTGTAAAGAGAAAAGAATTTGCTAAAGACTTTGTGCTCAGAGCTGAAATAACAGTATCCCCAGTTAGCTGTTGTTTTTCTGAACTGTATTTTAATCTGTGATGAAACATGGATTCACCATTACGAACTGTAATGAAAAAGACAGCGTACGGAGTGGAAGCAAACGAGTTCAATTTCAAAAATAAATTCCAGCAGGAAAAATAATTATGAAAATATTTTGGGCTGCAAAAAGGTCCGGTCGATTTTATAGCACTTCAGCAGACATTAAATACGCTATTATGACAGATAGTAAACATTACTACTATGATATACTTATCAACAGAGTAACGTCACAAGTGTTAAAAGATCTCCTTTAATCTTCACCATAACGCTCGGCCTCACACAGCTCATGTAATTCGAGAAAACATCGATAAATTGCATCGGGAAGTACTACCTTAACTTCCAAACAGCCCTAATTCGGCTCCATCGAATTTCCACTAGCTTGGTCTAATCAAGAAGGAGGTCTATGCAGTAAAATGTTTAATGGTAATAACATCAAAGAGAATGTGTTAAATTAGCTCCGACATCAAGTTGAAGATTTCTTTGCAGAAGGCATAAATAAGCTGATTTAAAAATGAAGCGCAAGCACATAAAGGAGATTAAGTTGAAAAGTGAAAAAATTGTACATTGATTAAATTAACTATTTAAGCTCCACGATAATTCATGTTTTAATAGTTAAATGACCCTCATACATCATCTTCTGCTGTATTGATAGATTATTGTAATTCGATACTTTAAATGCACATTCATAATTAATATAAATCTAATATTAAATTATTATTATTACTTTTAGACTTATATATAAATTATTAATGTTACTTCATATAATTTTTGTTAACACGGTTATTTTTGGGGTTTATACTACTCACCTTCAGTTTTTATTATAATAAATAAATAAACAACAAAGAAATTAAGACATTTTATTATGTATATTTGTCTTTTACACTTAATTTGATTTTAATTATATGTATTGTTTATTTATCCAATTTTTACTCTTTATTTTAGAAAGAAAAAACATCATGGACGGATTATTGGAATGTTTATGAAACATTTTTCGTTTTAGTTGAAGGCATTTTATGATGTTGCTATGCAATCGAATTTTAAGAAAGGAGAAATTAAGAGGTCGTTAAAAACATAATTTGGGAATACGAGCTTCTTAATGTTAATAAATAACCTAAATATACGCGGATTGCGTTTGCATGTGTACAATCTTAAATAGTTCTAAGAATACAGAATAGAAAAAAAAACAAACAAAAATCTTTGTAAAGAACACAAATTTAGTAAAAAGAATGTAACAATTCCTTTCTGCTGTGATGTAGAATATCTTTTATTGTAAGAGAATTGCTATCAGACTAGTAGTAGCAGTAGTAAAAGTAGTGTCATTGACAACATGATAAGGAGAGGCGATACCGAGTCGTAAATAGCTCAACGTCCGCCTGGCAGACGCGTTCCTTGCTTCCAACAGCCTGCCTTGAATCTACCCTTCCCTGGCAGAAACAATGATCTCTTATCTAGCCCCCTGCATAAATCAACCGGCCCACACTACTACCACTTACAATGTCTGTTCTATCCTATAACATATCTTACCAACCGACCGACTATACACTGTTACCAACAAAACATTACAAAATACACGAACGATAAACAACAATATCTGATAGTCTTTCAATAAAAATGTTACAGTAAAACAAAAAAAGGTTCACGAAATAACATGATTATAATAATTAAAAAAAAAATTATGGTTACACAAAATTTATTATAAATCATAATTTAACGAATATTTTACGAATGCCATTTTGATTATCTCGGAAGAACTGTATGATTGGTTACAGAGGATATTATACAAAATTATTGAAAAAAAAAAGAAAAAAAAGAGATGTGTGTGTGTGTGTGTGTGTGCGTGCGCGCGCGCGCGTGCGCAAATATATTTTCATGAATAAAATCGTAATTTAAAAAAAAAAATGTCATTAATATTATTAATTTACAGATATTATGCAATCATGCACTGATTGTACCAAGAAATGATTTGTGTTAGTTTAATAAACATTAAACTAACACAAACAAAAAAAATTACTTCGATCCGAACTGATGGCAACAATCCTATTAAAATTTTATAGAAGACTATATTTACTATTACTATTATTACTTTTTTTTGATACACAAGAAAAAATAAAAGAAGAAATTTATTAAAATTATACCTTTTGACCTGTAAGACCATTTCAATAATTTCAAAATTATCTAAGGCATTTTCTTCTAAGCACAACAATCAGCTGACGAACATAGGGAGCATTTCCAATGAGATATTGCTCTGAAAAAGAGGTATCAGAGACAATGAAGTCCAAGAATATTTACTGATTTTTGTTGAACGAAATAGCAACCATTAGGTAACATTAGTTACCTAATGGTAAATAAATACGGTAAATAAATACATACATTTTTTTGTTGTGTACACGCACATTTACATAAGTTAGTTCCTGATAATACATCGGTCAAAAATTCTAAGAAGCTTGATATTCAGGACGGTTTTAACAGGAAAATAGAACGGACTGAGGAAAGTAGCGTAGTACTGAATGTCTGTAGACCATTCCAACAATCTCAACCCGAGTGACTAATAAAAAAGATATATATAAAAGTAAATAAGGAAAATTACGCTAATGGTATCATACAATCCAGCCATGAATATTCAATTTGAGGCCAATGATATCATACCACGTAGAATGTGTTGATAAAAATTAATTAAATATTTATTAATATAAAACGTATGATTTTAAATTATTGCATCACTATATACAGAAATCAACTGTATTTCCACTACTTTATCTTATTTTATCTCGAGATTCCGAAACTTTTACTATCTTCAGAGCCTTATCTGCAATGAAGACAGAACGTGTGGAAAAATACTTCATCAATAATAGCGATTAGCAGTAGTAAACTCAAATTAAAAGAAAACTAGATCTTAGAATATGTAACTAGTGTTCATTAAAATGTAACTCCTGAAATTTAAATTTACATTACGGTGTTATGCGGTGGACATGATGGAATCTGTTCAGTGTATGAATAAAGTAACCAAGTGAGATTACTTTAAGAAAATACGAGCCAAAAAATGCATGTTGTAATTTGTCAGTAAGTTCTGTCATTAATTTAGGCGTTTAGGTCTATGTACATGGAAAGATATTAAACATCATTCTACTAAAAGTAAGATTTGTGTTTGTTTAGACATTAAATAAAATAAAAAGAGCTTATGAACCATTGTCCCTTTATCAAATATTTATTTCTCTTTTATGTGGATGACCAATATCTAATAATATTTAATGTTTTTTTTCTCACGTCACGTCATACATTCCAAATGTCATTTATTTACAGATTTTAAAATAAATTCTATTTTAAAAAATAAATTACTAATTAATATTAAAATAGGTTTAAACAAATTTCTATTATTAAAAATTACAACCATAAAAAGTTTTCATTACAGAAAAATACTTTTTCTAAAAAACAAAAATCGAAATTATTATTATATATAAATATTTTTACCTCCCAAAAAATTTCAGTTTTTAGTTATCAACGGAAATATCCTTTTTGACTATCCCTGAATCGGTTTTGACTAGTTTCGGCGTGACATTTGTTCGTATGTACGTAAAAGTACGTAAATCTCATAACTGAAAAACGATTAGCCGTAGGATGTTGAAATTTTGGTTTTAGGACTGTGTAAAAACCAGTTATGAACTTCCCATTTTAATTGCAATCGACTGAACCAAAAATCTCCAAAAAAGCTTAAAATCCCCAAAAAATAGGATTTGGGACTTTTTCTTAACTGCAGTAATAAATCCTCATTGAGAGCATTTCAACGATATATCATAAGTAGTACTTATTTTCATAGGTTACACAGTTATAGCCAAATAAAATTTTAATTAATGAAATATTTGGATCTTACAAGGGAAGGCACATAAGTTCGAATCAGCCTTCATCTCCTTTTCTTTTTTTTTAAGCTTTTTATTTAATTAATTTTTTAACTTTTTTTAAAATTTAAATATGTTAATTGATTAAAAATTATTAACCCGTTATTGTAAACAAAAATTTGCAATAAATAATAAATTAATAATAACAATAAAAAAAAATTAGAAAAGAAATCAGAAATTATTTGTGGAATAAAGTTTTATGGTCTTTTAAAATGTATATATGTAATTTAATTAATAGACATTATTACATATGCGTGTATGTAATACATTTAGTGAAATATCAGATTATTTAATATTAATTGAAATTTATAATTTATAATCTTATTATTTTTGGATTTTCTACTTAAATTTCTGTTTAATTTTGTTTATTCTGGAATTTATGTATAATTTTATCTACATAAAGGTTAACTACAGATGATTGTAAAATGGACCCTCACAAGAAGAACATATATACTGAGCCATACATGCCCGATCTTTAATAAATTGCAAAAATTTATTAACTTTTAGTTCTGATATTGTCGGACAGTATTCTCCCTAATTTGGAGTTGATCATTTCGTTTATTTGTTTTTGGTTGCTAATTATTTAATTGCCCTTTGGTTTGATTTAATTCTTCTGATCTTAATTTGTGTACATGTTCTTTAGTTTTCAAATTTCCTCTTTCTTTATATTCATCATCTTCTCTTAATCTTTTTATTCTTTCCTTAGTTTTAACGTTTTCTTCCTCTTTATATTTATCATCTTCTCACTTTCAAATGAATAAGTTTCAATGAAATGTAGCAAAAAATGTATATGTAATATATAATTAATGTACCCGTAATATGTAATGTACAACAGCAGTATATATGTAATTTAATAGGCGTACAACGAAGTCATGTAGTGTCTACATCGGATTTTTTCTTGAAATTACCAAAACTAATTAATTTTAGAGTTCTAAATTTTATAACTTAACTTTTCTGCAAATGGAGATACCTTGGTATCCAACGCACCCATGAGGCTTCTAGAGCACCAGGGGGAGAGTAGTATTACTACGTTTTGAAATAATGACCTATTTGTACTCACTAAGTAACAAAAATATTATAAAACCTTTATACTATAAGGATGATAAAGTACACAGAGACGACAAATTTTAACGAATCTTATTGACAATATTGAACTATAATAGTCCACTAATGGGCCGTTTTCGCGGGAAATTCTGAGAATCAACATCGATTTTCTTGAAAATTGGGATTTAGGTAGTATTTACAACCTTCTTCAAAATATACCCTGTGCCGAAGCGGGCTTTTACCATAGGGGTGGAATCCCCCCTAGGCCCCCTTAACCCCTTCTAGGGGGTGAAACATTTTTTAATAAAAATAAACTCGGAAATCGATAGTTTGACCAACTCTAAGCAATTTTTATCCTATAAAGTTTTTTTTAAAGTTGATATTTTCCGAGTTATTCACTATTGAAACTGTACATTTTTTCATCGAAAAGAGCTTTTTTAACCTTTTTTCACAAATTACTTAAAACGTTTTCATTTTACCTAAAAAATTATTTAAAATAAAAATGTAGCTAATAATAGAAAAACCAAAGAGATTCGTTTTTTAATGACTTCTGTAAACCCAATACGAATCGAGTTATTGGACGGTTATTTTTCTAGAAATCCCAAATTTGAAACCTTCAACCTTAAATAATTTGAAAATGGTGAAATTTTTTGGGAAAACTCAGAACATTTTTAAAGTAATTAAAAAAACCTTTCAAATGAGCATTAGTAAAAAGTCCTTTGCATAAAAATTTACTGACTTATAACAAAAATAAAGTCACTTCTTAATTTTTTGTGAAAAAATCTATCATTAACACCCTCGGATTTACTGAAATTAATCATAACCCACTTGTAATTTACTTTATTTGGGTATTATTGATATGATTTAAATTATTTGACCGGTTTGGAACGCTTATTTTAGAAAAAATAATTAATGTGAAAATTGCAGTTCTGTAATTTTGAAAAAAAAGGAATTATTTTTAAGTAAACCAAAAGATAACTATGATATAAAAAATTTTAAAATGTAAATTGTAGGTCTTTTTTTACTGAAAATTTTGATATTCTTTTATTATTATATCATAAAAATTAAATGAGATATGGCGAGGGCTGAAAAAAATTTTAACTGATATGACGTTAAAACGCTTGAAATCCTCTAGAAAATTCTTTTTTTAAAAAGTTTATAGCTTAAAAAATAAGGAAATTATCGTGAAAAACCAATAGCATTTTTTTTTTTTTTAAATTTCGGAGCAGATATTTTGGAGAATAGGGACAAGTATAGGCGGGAAACCAAACATATAATGCAGTATCAGTATACAGACATCTTATATTTGAATATATATGAAGAATATTTACTCACACACACACACACACACACACACACACGCGCGCGCGCACACACACACACACTTATATTGGGTTGGATTAACATTGAAGGAATTTTAAATCCAATTAAAAATCCAAATCAATCTACACCTGAAGAGCTTTTGCAAATGATATTTTGCAATTGCAAAACGGAATGTGGTTCAGCGTGCGGTTGCCGACGAGTAGGCCTCTTTTGTTGTGTTCTTTGGTGGTTGGGTTTCAATTAACCACACTTCTCAGGAGTGGTCGACCTGAGATTGTACAAGACTACAC
>JAAAKQ030038843.1:0-16817 GCA_010016005.3 Zanna intricata
CTTAGACAATGTTTTTCCAACCTCAGAATCCCCGTCCCGAAGGACGACCGTCCTGTGGCTGAAATAACTTGAGAGAGTTGCTATCTCATCCACCGTACACCGACGACGCTGCAACTGATACGGGGCAGAGGGCCACCACAAATTATTAAATGCCCCGGATATGTCTAAAAACATACCTAAGACATACTTGTGTTCGCTGGAGGTAGCCACATCCATAACACTCAGAATGGGATCCTCTGTGCTCCTGCCCGACCGGAACCCATATTGATTCTCTTGGAGCAAATGCTTCTCAGTCAACCTATCATTGATTCGAAGATACAGAATCTTCTCGAAAACTTTCCCTATCACCGGCAATACTTGTGAGACAAAAATCATATTCACCAATGTTATTATCTGCAGTAAGAAATAACTTACATGAATCAGTACTGTGATTCAATTTCTTAAATGAAATAGCCTGATTTGCTTCTTCAATATTATGTTTGTACTACTTCAGGCATATAAATGATGCATTACTGTAGTATGTTCACCTACTTTTGTTAATTTCAGTTAGTTTGGTAATACAAAAAAATTCTTATTTGAGAATAAGAATTTAAAATTTTCAAGAAAATAAAATTATAACTTAAAATTTTTACAGCTAACAGAAATAGACTGTGTACTTGCCTTTTCTGCTCAGAAGTACAGAAAATAAGGAAGTTTCTTTATAAAATTTGGTTATTAACAAATAACATACTTAATTTAACGTGATGGGATGAATCTACTAGCACTGGCTACTGGTTATAGTTTTTTAGTGATAAAATTTAAGATGTATGAATTCCTCAAGTATATATATTAATTTATTTGAGATTACACTACTTTGTTATAGATTGTTAATTCAGGAATCTGCACATGGTCTGTAATTTCAATCTCATTAATATGCAATAAAGATATGCCATCTCCTGGGTATAAAAACAGTTTTTACTGGTTCTACTGAAACAATTTTAACTTATTAAGTTCATAAATAATCTGTAAAATATTTGAAATAAAAATTTGAGAACAACTATAAAACCTGACTTTTAATTCAGGTAATTCAAGTATGATACTTTACTACTGCTTGAAGAATGAAATAAATTCCATTAAATCAAACAAATACTTATATGTAGAGAATTATTTTTTGTGTTAACAGAAGTTTAAGTTAGATAAGTCTCATCAGATAACTGAAAATAATTAGATGTGTATGTAAAGTGTTATTATAATGAATAACTAATCATCTTCTTTGCTTTTTTCTTCAATAATGTAATGTAAATCAGTAAACTATAATTGCCAGATGCTTACTCTCAATAACAAAAGTGTTATAATTTGACCAAATGTTGTATTTTTAATTTGAATTTCAATGATGACTGAGGAAATTTTCACAAAAATATTTACCTACTTAAAAGTGTGACATACTTCATGATGATTTCCCCTACAGTACTTTTTTTCTTTTCTTTTTAGTATCTGGAACCAACCTAAGGTATTTCTTCTAGGATGATATGCATGAATCTAAATGAAGTGTAGTCTTGTACAGTCTCAAGTCGACCATTCCAGAGATGTGTGGTTAATTGAAACCCAACCACCAAAGAATACAGTATCCACAATCTAGTATGCAATTCTGTATAAAAGTAACTGCCTTTACTAGGATTTGAACCTTAGAACTCTCGACTTTGAAATCAGCTGATTTGTAATGACAAGTTCACCACTAGATCAACTCAGTGGGTTCCATATATAGTACTATATAAAATCTTCGTACTATACTGACTTAGAATGGAATTCATAAAAAAATATTAAAGCCAGGAAAAAAATAAAAAGACCTTGAAATACATTTTATTAAGCATCACTGAACAAATAGTTAATTTCAATTGTGTAATTATAATAACATTATTTACACAGCTCTATTATTGTGTTTCTGAAAATTAATAAGTTATTTATTCGTTAGAATAATTTTTAGCTTCCTTACAATAATTACACAATAATCTAGTTTTACTTGTTATAATTTGTTATTTCTAATAACAAATTTAATACTAATGAAATTAATGATTAAATTGTAATTAATAACGCTCATATCCCCTGGTAACAAAGATATTAACCTGCTGTAAAGATCTAATTATTATCTAGATAATAGTTTCCTACATATAAGTTCATTTATTATACATAATTTTTTGTAATTAATAAAAACAATTTACAGTTATTTATTATTATTGCTTCTTGGGCTCCAGCCACAAGCACAGACTGTCTCTTATTAAGTTATCCCATAAATTGGATAAGAAGTGTTAATAATATTATAGAAGTAATAATAATAATAATAATAATTTTTTTTAATTTCTTTTAATTCATGGTCTCCATGTCTCCCCTTACAGCTATCCGAACCTCCTTGAAAAAAAGCAATTAACCCACAGGAAAGCAGAATTACCTACTCTAATGTGAAGATAGTGCATAAAACAGTAAAGAGAGCCTTTATATATGCATTAATCCTTTTAGGGAATGTATAAAGCTGTGGAACATAAAAAATAATACATTAAATAAACAAATACACAAAAAAAAAAAAATACAAAAATAAAATATTAACCTACTCATGCACTAACAAGAAATTCTACTCCAACAAACTTACTGTGTCACAGGGTTTAACACGAAATATATTGACCATACTACCATACTTGTTTAGCCTGCTAATACACCGAGCTATAGGAGTCAATTTAGTATTGTTACATCATTTAAACAGACAGTACATATTACAGTGAATAAAAGGAACAAATTTGGTTATGATTTTTAAATTGCAATCAATAACCCCATTAACCATTTTATGGGCAGAGACAAGCTCTTGAATAGTGTGCCTGACCTTGAGCGGCTTCATCTACTAAAAATAACACACCTCCTATTATCTTTCAAAGGAAAAGATATTACAATGAAGACATAGCATATTGAATATTTGCTTCTGCACTGCTTCTGTGCTATTATAGTACCTAAAACAATTCCAAATGACAGCACAATATTAAGGAATGGGTCTAATCATAGTTTTTTATAAGTGTGGGATGGTATTTGCATACTGGAAATGCTGACTTACCAAAAGAAGCAAACAAAGATTTCTTCTGAACTTGGAGACTTTTCTACTTACATGCTCACTGGAAACTAATTTTGAATCAAAATAAACCCCAAAATCAGAAATACCTTCAACACGTTATATAGGAAGCTGACCAAACCTGTAAGTATATTTCATCATGAGGATTTTTCTAGAATAACTTATACGAGCTGGTTTTGCTAAATTAAGAGGCAGTTTGTTATCACTTGACCAATTATCAATTTTGTTGGCTTCCTCATGAGGTCATTCTCAGCCAACCTGGCCCTTTTTAAAATAAAAATAATAATAATAATAATCTTTTAAGATGGCTAGGTTGATTTTTTCAGCTATATTCTTGGTTTCCTCTTGCTTCCAGTTTCTTTTTTTGAGTATCTAAAATTTTTAGGTCATTAAACATTTAACAGTCTGTGTCCTACCTCATCAACATGTCAGGTACTGGGCTTGTCTAC
This sequence comes from Zanna intricata, assembly GCA_010016005.3. Taxonomy (NCBI): domain Eukaryota; kingdom Metazoa; phylum Arthropoda; class Insecta; order Hemiptera; family Fulgoridae; genus Zanna; species Zanna intricata. The sequence continues at coordinate 3,541 of JAAAKQ030038843.1, forward strand.
TGTTCGGCTTGGTAATTTGCTGTAATTTTGCTAATGAGATCAGCTTAATGGTTTACTCAACAGGATGGCTAAAAGAACCAACATTTCATAGGGTTTGACTAGTTCTTCTCTTTGAATATTTTCCTGCTGGTTGTTATTTGCCTTAACATCTGCCCTGTTAGATAGGTCATGTAGTCAAACGTTTTTGCATTCTGATGCAGGTCAGGGAAGCAATCCCCCTTTCCTATTCACCTGAGGCACAGATTAAGGTTTTTTATTATTTTTTATATTCAACAGAAACATCAACTGATGACACATGAAGTTTCTAATTTATTTATAGTTAGTTTAAGATAGTTTATTTGTGATAGGATGGCTCCTTTTACTGTCAAGTGCAATAAGTGTGCAAAATATTTTTATGGTAAATAAAAACAACTTCTGAGTAATAGTCCACTCATGACATTATTTCATTTAAAGTATGTGGGTATTACTGATGAAGAATTTGAGTTTTTGATGGTTAATGGAGTTAATAAATACATTTGTGATGATCACGAATCCCTAAAGATGAACATACGCCAATTCAAATGTTGAGCAAAGACATTTTAATACCAGAATGAATGCAATTAAAGCTTTAAAACTACCAGCTCAATTAAACTTAAAGAGGATAGTGCACCATTAAAACAAAATGAATGTGAGACAATTTAGTTCCTAGGTTGTTTGCCTGATCTCTAATTTAGAACAACAGATGAGCCAAATGAGCGTGCAGATAAGCAACTCATCTACAATGACAAATGAACTAAACGCTGAAAAAGGACAATTGAAAGAAAAGATTGATTGTATTCTTAATGTGAGCAGATCCAGTTGACTCCAGCTCCTGCCAATAACTTAAAGCTTTAGAACTCTGCTGCATATGCTAAAGCAGGAAATGACAATACCAGTAAGAAATGTAAACTGGTTAACAATATATTGCTTGTAGTCACTAAGGAGAAGTATCATTTCTGTTGACAACAACAACAGTTCAGTTGCTTCTCAGGAAGGAAATGTTAAATTCCATAAGAGTATGAAAAATGAAAAAAAAAGTGATGTGAAAAAGCAAACTAATGACAAGAAAACCCTATTTTAGCTAGTGGTCAATTTACATGTGGTCAGTTTTAATGTCAATTTACATCTCGTCACACCTAATAAAAAAGCATTGTTTGTAACATGGTTTGAAGATACTACTGAGTCTTCTGATACACTTTTGGTTGAAGAAGCTACTCAGATTAATGAAATTACTTGTACCAGGCTCAACAATAAGAGAAATGGATTAGTTCTTTTCATGTACTGTATCTAGCAAATACTATGAGAAGAGTTTTTCCCCAAGGTGTAGCCGATAGCAATTTTGGATTTACAATTTCATGGACAATAAGAGACAAACAAAGGTGTAAAGCAACTGTTAATCAACAGGCTTAAGTAAGCCTGTTGCCCGATTAATTAAGCCTGTAAGGGGTAAGAGGAGGCTCTCTATAAAAAAAATATATATACTGACATTATTATTACTTATTTCCTTTTTTTCAGCAGTTGTAGGCTGATCACCCAGTTACAGCTGCTGATAAAGAGTTTAATTTTTGTGGATGTGAAAAGTGAACTAGAATTTGAACAAAGGATCTACCAGATAAAAGATATTAGTATTATTATTAAACATATTAAAATTTGATTAGAAATGAATGGATGGATCATTGTAATATATTTTATTTATATTTAACGATATATAACCATCTAAACCATTAAGGTACTTTTTGTAATATTATGTTTACTTTTCTTACAAGAGCTTCATAATATTTTTTACTACACAGTTTTATACCAGTAAAAGATATCATTTCATCTTTAGTATTTTGAGGAGTCATTGATGTGTATAATTTAAATAAAATTGGATCAAGTACTATTCTGTGGAACACCAGATAGCATTTTTATTATTGAGCTTCTTGGATCTCCAACTTTAACTATTTGTGTTCTATTTTCCAAATAATTTTTAACTAAAACTTCAGTGATCTCTGTAAAATCAATTTTTTAACAAGTTTTTCATGATCAACTGTGTCAAATGCTTTTCCAAATTAAAAAATATACCAATTGAGGTTTACTACCGTCAAGATTTTTGTATATTTATGTAGTAAGATATGCTAACGCATCTGTTGTTGAACAATTTTCACAGAACAAAATCATCAATTAATCTATATTTTTTCATAAATATGACTATCCTATTTTTTATTGCTTTTGCAAAGATTTTTGCTGTTTGAAATAAGGGAAATTGGTTAATTTTTGGGCTACTTCACTTTCACTTTTAAATATAGATATTATTTCTGTTTTTCTTTGTTGTATTGTTTTACCAGTAGCAAAAATTTTGTTTATGATTAATTTATATATTCGTTTTAAAATTGTCACCAAACATAAAAATACCTAAGGTGACACGCATGATGTGTAATCAGTTGTTTTTAGGATGTCGTACAATATGATGTCACTCTTATCGTCCGCGACTGCAGTGATTATGGAAATTGATATAATACGTGATTCGATTAAAAGATGCGAACTTATTCAGACATTTAAACGAAAAGAAAAAGAAATAAAAAAGGAGAAGGAGTGTGGAGTGTCTAAACAGACAGTTATGAGAAGACTTTTTAAAACACCAAAACATTAGTTCGTTAAACTTATAGACCCACTGTCTCCAAACTTATCGGATTGTGCAAAGTATTACTTGGATCTGACTGTAATGGATAGAAATAAACAAATTGACAACATTTATGGGGTAAAAAATGTAAACGACCAGTTAATGATTGATGATCATGTTGTTATTTTCAGTGGAAATGAAATTACAATCAATAATAAAATTTGTAGAGGAACCAATGGTTTACACCAATTGATATTTTTGAGGAAATCCAATAATTAAACAGTCGGAGACTTAATTATAAAAAAATACTACAATATACCAAAGCCCATAGAAGTCAAACAACTGGACTATAATTTCCAGTAGATACTTCATTTACAATAATATTCTTAAAGAATTATTTCCTCCAAAACGATTAGGTATCAGTCAAGAAGATGAAGAAGAAGAGGAAAGTACTGTAACCAATTCAGGACTTCTTATGAGAGCAAAGAAAACAGTAAGACCATGAAGTAAGACCTGAATAATAATAGTAAGACCTGATTCTAACAAAATATTCAATTTTGTTAGAATCATGGCAGTTTTTCGTAGAAGAGCAAATAAATTATCTAGTATGGCTCTAGATTTAATTTCTGGTTTGGTTTGTTTCAATTACAATTTAATTTCCTTATCTATTTGTTATTGATGGAACTTTAAGTATACAGGTACTACAAATTAAACCAGAATTAATTTTATAATATAAAAATTGTGATGTTTATCATCTACGATCACAAAAGTTAAATTGATGTAATTTATAAGCTTTTGGTATCTTAATTTAAATTCAATTTATTAATCATGGAAGTTAATATTGTATTTTTAATACAAATAAATAATATGTATATATTACTTGTATGAGTTTGTGTGCGTACATTATATTACACAGAATCATTATAATAAAGCAATCAAAATGTAAATAAGTGGAGGAATTTTCCTGGATTACCAAGAATAAACCATTACATAATAAGAACTACTTCTCAGAACAAATTTATCGTCTCCAGTTATACATTTTGATATAATTTATTATTAAATGTCATTTGATAACAAGCTTTCCTGTGTGAAAATGCTAATAAGAGATAAATAATTCACCCACGTAAATCTATTTAAATTTTCATTTATAACTGCTTAAGTTTAATAATTTTTAACAGTATAAGAACGTTTTATTTCTATAAGGAAATGTACCACTCTATGTTTTACCTCAAGCTCATTAAAATCAAGTTTGTAGGTTGATTTTAATAAACTTAAAGTTTATGATGCAATTAGTAATTCTCCAAGTTCATGTTTTAAAATGAGTTCTTGTTTTAAACTCTCTATTGATTCTTTCTTCAAGAAATTGAAAAACCGTATAGATTTTAAAATTTAAAACACCACAAGCTGCTTACATTTCCATTGCATTCCGGTTGCAGTGCTGCCATTTCTTTTTAAAAACTAATATTTCTTCATTATATTTTCAACTGCAATATTATTGTAGCAAAGAAAATTAATGTTGTTGTGTGTTGTAAGTTTAAATTTTAATTCTTTTATGTCCATTTAACTTCATTTTTGTACCAAATAATAAGTTTTAAGAAAAAAAGGACAAATGCAAGAAATTTTTTTTAAGTTTTATCAAATTACATGAACAATTTGATTTTTCACCTGGTAAAATTTAAGCAAATTAGTCTAGTATAAAATGTAATAATAGGAAATAAAGGAAAAAAGACTATTTCGTTTATAGTTTTATATAAAATTATCCGCCCTTTAACAGTAAGAAATTTTTTTAACTGGATTTTAAAATACGATAAATATGACTAAATTTTTCAATTATTTTTGCACAAAAAAATTTTTGAATTCTAAATCAGTTCAAAATCCGAATTAGAATTTTTTCAAAAAATATCTTTTTTGATTTTTTTGGGGTCACATATTTTGTCAGAGTATTTTGTTATAAAATTTTTTTTATGGCTCATCCAATGTAGTTGCATTATATAAACTGTTAAATTGCTTTTAATTTGGAGCACTGGCAGTAACGGCTTGCGTAAAGGCACTGTGGAACTGCAGCGTCCTCTATTTCTTCTATTGATATTATTGATAATATTTAATATAATGAGGCCTTTTTCTCTAATTCTTTCTTTATACTTGTTCAATATATGATCCTTAAACTTAATGTCAGTAACAATTTCACAGTTTATGAAAAAGATACAAAATTTTTTGTATGGAACTGTCCGCTTCACAGTTCCAGCGGCGTAGTGTTTGGTTGTTGTGCGCATGCGCACATTGGAAACTGCACGCGAGGCTGCTAGGGATAGATAGCACTGTCGCTCCCGCAGTGCCTATCCTGGTGTGCTGGTGGAAGGTATTTTTCTTTATTCTGCATGTGTATGGAACATTTCTTTTTCGTTCCCTCTTTTAGTTTAGTCTGTGAAAGGATACGAAAGTGGTCTAGTTGTTTTTTCAATAATGATCAGAAGAGAGCGGAAAGCAAGAGCTCTTTGATTGCCAAATCTGTCCAAAAAAAAACACGCTGAAAGATCGAAAGAGAAGGTAATTATTAAAAACCAATTATTATTTGTTTCTGTGTATATGGAAATTTAAATTAAACACCATTGGACCATAATGTCTTTAAACGGTCATTTTATTGAGTTATTATCTAATAATAGTAAAAAATATTACCTGTATTGAAATTTTATTATTTATTCGGTTAAACCGAATACGGTTTTTAAATACAATGTGCTTAAAAAAACTTTCTGGGGTAGCACCCCCACTAATTTTAGCTACGAGCCGTCACTAAGCATTGGTGGGAATTATGTTATAAAAATTAATCAAGTTGTGATCAATGTTGTGAAAAAATTCTTAAGTAATTTTTTTTTAAATATACCTTATCAACATAAAAAAAACTTTATTCTACATATTTCTTAATGATAAATAAAACTGTAGTCAACATTTACATAGTATATTTATATAAAAATTTCATAAAACCACATCATTTTTAGTTAAATGCTGAGAGTTTTTAATAAATTTATAATGTTCAATAATGATAACTCCTTACTTAGCTCTTTATAACCATTAAAGCTGTATTACTCAGTTCATGGTAAAACGACTCCTTTTAGTTACTGACGATGGATGCCCAAAATATTTACTGATGGACGGGTACAGACAAGTTTATAGGCGAGTGTAATTAGTGACACCACAAACATTTTTTCACAGATATCAAAATTAATTATTTCGCCACATTGTTGTGGCAGGTAAAGCCTAGGTACAAAGGATTATGTCTACATAAATGTATAATTGACAATCATTTACTGCAGACATCTGTCGATGCAGATATAATAGAGAGATAGTAATTTGATGAGACGTTTTAGGTTTTTTCTAATGAGAAAAAGTTTTGGATTTCGAGTTAATACTTCGTATAATTAGTGCGTTTTAAGTATCTCTTAAATTATTTTAACCATCTTTTTCAAAAAGGATTGAAAAAAATATTCAAAAGGAAGAAATTAAAAAGTTGAATAAAATCTTGATTAATTTTAGTGTCCGTATTAGTTCAACAAATTAGCGAACGTAGGTTAAGTTTATAACATATTCTATCAAAATGGAAACCTGATTATTATCTAAAGAACAGTGTTACCACCTTATGAAATGACTAAAATTTTAATACCAAGAGTAAAAAAAGTTATTGTTTATCGTTAATATATTTCGCACTAAAAAGAAAAAGCCGTCCTGTTATTTTTTTAGTTATTATAGTAAACTCCAATTACAGAGTTTGTTGAAAACTAGCTGTGATAACTAATAAGTAATATGGATAGACGTACAGTCAGCATAACAAATTATTGTTTGTTAATTATCTTTAATATCAATACGGCGGCCTCCGTGGCGCGAGTGGTAGCGTCTCGGCCTTTCATCCCGGAGGTCCCGGGTTCGAATCCCGGTCAAGCATGGCATTTTTCACACACGCTACAATTCATTCACCTCATCCCTCTGATGATATACTTAATTGTGGTTCCGGAGGTTAAAAAAAAAAAAAAAAAAAAAAAATATCGATACAGCTTCATAATAAATTAAACATTATTATTACAAAAAGACTCTTAAATGATTTTTTATTGTATGGTTTTTATTTGTTGTAAAAGTAGTTTTCAGTTGTTATTGTAATCTTCCCTTAATTAGAAAAAGAAAATTTTAATTAATTAGGAAATGTTCACTGCTGTTAATTTACTAATAAATATTTCAGTATTATTTAAAAATATTCAGCAAATATCTGAATTGATCTGAAATTAATACATAATACTTTTCTATCATCTTCATTACTGGTCAACAAGAACAGTAAAAATCTTAAAATAAATTTTTATTTGACCAACTGTTAATAAAATTTCGTAAAAAATTATTTATTGGAGTTTTTATTCAAGAAGTTCATTAAAATGAAAAAAAGAGTTGCAAAAACTAAAAAAAATTTTATATATTTGAGATTGATTTTTTAGTTAAAATTTCAGAACTTTTCAATTAATTTTTCTTTAAGACAGAATTATATTGATTTAAAGCAGTTCTGAAATCAATAAAAGTTTTTGATTTCGATGTTAATGTGTTATACAGTTAGTGCGGTTTAAGTACTTTTCAAATTATTTTAACCATTTCTCCAAAAAAGGATGCTTTAAAAAAGAGTTACAATTATGAAAAGAAAATTGAAAATATCCCATTTAGCGCGAGTATCTAAACTGGATCGTGTTTTTTTTTTTTTGATCTGGAACAGATTTATTTGATTATATCAATATATAGTTAATATATTTAATTGAAATCATCTATACCCAAATATTGCCAGTTACCCATTGTTACGTTCTTATACGTATCAAATATTATATAGTATGTTACGTTTCTGCATGTATCAAATATTATATTATATATTATATTTTTATGTTACGTTCTATGCGTTGAGAACGTTGAAGGTAGACATCGACATGGTCGGTTCCTTCTTGATATTCGATTCGAGTCATATTCAGTTACACTAAAGAGACCGGCAGAAGGCTGTACAATTCCAGACGCTCGGTCAGTAGCAAGCAATATTTCAAGCCAGTAACTCGTAGCACTTCATACAAGTTAGTTGCAACATATCACTCTAAGTAAAATATTCATAAGTCTTTTATAGTATTAAGCAAGTTTCTTATTCATAAGTGTTAATTTCAATATATTCAAGAAAATTATACTATTCAAGTTTATACTGTTATACTATTATGCCTTCAACGTCATCAACGCATATATTACAGTTCAAAACAATAAATAATCGTTTTACCAAGAGCTGGGTCTTTATTCATTTAAAAGCGACTACATCACATCAGCTACTGTACATAATACATACATGTTGATCCTCCGTGCATCCACAACGTCTATCTACAACCATTCAACAATTTTACATATTTGTTCGTGTTATATTAAACAATTACAACATCCTTACACCCATTTCTAAATTTATTTTATTTTTATTGTGTCGATGATAGTGAAGAGAAAAATGCAGATCTTAAAATAAAATAAAATTTTAGGAGACGATTTAAAAATGAAGAAAAAGTGGGTGATCACTATACCAACTACATAAATGGAATATTTTTATATACAGAGTAATTTTTGTTTTAGAAACGATAATCCTTTTTATCTTCTAAATCCTTTTATTGGGTACATTCTTGTCATTTATTATGAAAATATTTAACTTTTGTTTATTGTTCATTTAAGTAACCATAATTTTTTATGGGCAGGAATGTCCCATTCCACTTCCGTTTCATTTCCTTATTTTTTTTTGACTTTTCTTATTTTTAAAATTTCATTTTTATTCATTTTATGAGTTTTAATTATAGATTTAAGATAGCGGGTAGTAGAGTGACAACGTTTTTACGACCAGCTGATTAAACCCTACCGACTAAATTATATTGGTAATGAGCATACTAACATGAATAAGATTACCAAATATATGCTTATCTTGGGTTATGCTTATTGATAATAGGAAATGTTCGTGATTTTAGTTACTGCAAAATTATGAAAAACTGTTATAATAATGATAAAAAATTCAAATCAATAGGAAAAAGCTATTTAACAAATGTTAATTTTTTTTCTATTTTTGTATCAACAGAGTACAATTTTAATAATGGCTTGAAGCTAATAACATCAATTTCAAGCCTATTAATCTTTATAAAACCGAACGGACAAATATATTTCTTTAGGAATATTGAGTCTCTTGTGAGGTGGCTGTTTAGTTTCTGAGGAATAAAATTATTACATCATATATACCCAATTTAAAATGGTCAACAAAATTATTAATCAGTTATGTTCTTCTTCATCTTAAATAGAAATTAACTTTGATCTTCCGAAGGATTATGAACTAAAAGATTCTCATAACCTATCAAAGTGCTATAGAATCTATTCATTCTTGATGTGATCATGGAGGAAGTAGAATAAACAAAATGAGCTACAACCTTTCGAGTAAAACTCAATTCTGAATCCCTCCTTAACCATAACATTTTGATTTTAACCTCATTTACACTGTTAGAAAACAACTAAGATAATGCTGATTTCTAACCTAACTGCGAGATACTCAATACGTTATAATTCATTGGGCCATTTCACTACAGGACTGTACGACTTAAACTTTTTCTAATAATAAATTAAACGAATTATTATTTAGTTTAAATATCACTTTTGTTATATATAAGCTGTAAATAATGTGTATATTTAACGAGACCAGGTTAGCGATCGAAGCGAGCATATGTTATGATTGGTTAGGTAATGTTGATAAACGTACGATTCGTCAGTGCACGAAATCAACGTTATCCAACAAAACATGCTCGTTAACCTCGAATAATTAACAATAATGATTTAATTATTTAAATAATAAATTACTTACAGAAATTATTGCTTATCTTCGAGTTGTTATACTAAAACCTGATTTCTACACAAAAATTTAAACTGTGTAGTCATTTAGAGGAAAAGATCTTAAATTCTTTTTTCAATCATTAAATTTTTTTTTTAATTTTTTGTTTGGAAATAATATATTGTTAAGAAAAAATTGATTGCGTCGGATAAATTTATTACATTTTAATTTTAATGAAGAGATAATTTCTATACAGATTCATTTTTGTTGTTAAGAATTCTGAAAAGATCCATATTATGCGAGCCATATAAAGTTGTAATAATTGATCTCATGATATGCAAAGGGTTATAGTTAGGAAAGTTATGATTGTACAAATTGCATTAAATTTGGTAAATCTTGTACGTAGTTGAATAAGTAAAAACTTCATGTCACATCATGCAGTGTATGCATGTATGTATGCATGCACGCATGAATGCATCTAGTATGCGAGCAAAAGCCATAATAAGAGGTAAGAAGGGTGAAGGTGTATTTGATTTGAACAGTAAGCGGGGTCGGGTATTAACTAAGTCTAGTCTGGTCCAGCAGACAACTCCGACATTACCTGCGCCTGTGGATCACCTCCTCCTCCTCCACCTCCCGTTGCCCGCGCCACCGCACCTGGACCGTGGACCCCCTCCGTCTGTACATCGTAGTCGTGTTGTGTTGTTATAACCGGCAACCAGCACAGCCGCATTCCACACTAGCAGCCCAGAGTACAGTCTGGCTATTATAACAATTAACCGATCAACCCTGTGTTCAAGTACAGATTTCTAATAGTTAGAAATTATTTTAATCCTGATAAAATAGTTAATTTTGTATAATAAAAACCTAAGAATGATTTTTAAACAATGGGGAAAAATAATCTTATGTTTTATATAAAAAAATAAATCAGGTTCCTCCTTTAGTTTAAGACTTCTAGAAAAAAAAAAGAAACCAAAATTAGTTAATTTTGTTCTCCTGTATGGACCAACTGTTTGATATATTTTCATCAACTTTCCAGTGTTATCTAATGCTGACATATAATGCCTTTGAGAATAAAAATAGTTTTGTATTATACTACATTATACCAACTATATTAATATAATTTATGTAATAAGTTTGCATTTAATTAATCTACAAAAGTTGGTAAAATTTCAAAACACTGAACTCTTCTAAACATGAAATTTATCTACATATTAACTATATTAAGTATTATATATCTAAGTACAAATAAATGTATGTGTATATTTTACAAAGAATGGGCGTTTGCCCATTCGGAGGCTGTTGACATATTTTTTTCCAGATAATTAAAAAAAAATATTTATTCTTTAAAGTTTACCGGCATTATCTTTTGAGAAGTATTTGCAGTAATATTTTTATTTTCCCAATGTGTACATTTCAATTTGTTCAACAAGTGAACAATAAGTAACCAGCCCTCCATCACGGCCCGATGAGATGAGGATGATATGTGTGACATGTAAATGAGGTGTAGTCTTGCATAGACACAGATCGAATATTCCTGAGACGTAATATAAATATATTAAAACGTAATATTTGCAGAAATATGAAAATAAATTCATAAAAATCGGATTTTTTATAGTTGTGAACAAAAATAATTGAAAAGTATGAGAAAAACTTCTCGATCACTGTGGTGTAAAGTTTTCAGCCCTGTTAAAATAATTATTATATTTTTAATTTTTTTTCACTTTGAACTATTTGAACACTAATTCCTAAAAAAAAAAAGTCCAGATTTCTTCAAAATTATTTTGGTTGTTTTTGTGTTAAGAGTGTAATCATGTATAATAAAAAAAACAAACGCAAAACCCATCTACCAATCAAACATGTAACCTAAAATTAGATTGAATTTGTTTAAAAAAAATATAAATTTTTTTAAAAAGTTGATAACATCTGTTCAAAATATATATTTTGAGCATGGTATTCAAAATATTATCATTATTATTATTTTTTTAATATATTAATTTTAAAATGCTAAATATGGAAATTGAAATCTGTTGAACATATCTCCAACGTATTAATTAATTTTATTTCCGGTAACTCCTTATCTTTATTTTTTTTTTTAACTTTTATTATTACACAACTTATAAACAGACATCATTTGCCTGCAAAAAATTTTTATTTTTTTTACTAGAAATAAAAAAAAAATATCGAATATTTTTGCGAATTTAATTCTAATATTTTAAACTGAATTGGCATGATTTCAAACTACGATTGGCAAACAAGAATTCTTTGTTAACACGGTACGGGTGTACGGGTGTAGGCTACAGTCTTTCCGGTTGATTCAGGGTGCAAAACACAAAGAAGACTGTGTAGCATAGCTTAATACGTATGTATAATCGAATATCACCAAATGTTTTCCAGTCGATAAAAGTCCACAAATTCACGCTACATATAACGTAACACAAATGCTTGGAACTAATGTCTTATAAATATATTGGCTTAGTTTTAAGGTCGTACATGAGCTTATAATTATACGTACAACTAATGATGACAATATATATATATATATTTCAATTTTTCTCAAGAAATTCTACATATTTTACTGATGAAAGTTAATTATATAGGAAAATCATTAAAATAAACAAGTGTCTTACTCGAAATATAAATAAACTGCTAGATTGTAAATGATCAATATTTAATATAATTTAATAATAAAAATAATAATAGACAAGGAACAACAAAACTAATAAGGATTAATAAGCTATGAATAACACTTTTTAACTAATAAATTTTGTAAAACTCCGTCAACCAATAAAGAAGAAATTCACATGTTTTCGGCAACATATTAACTAAAATTAGAAAACGGTCCATGAAACTACAAAAGGTAATTTACGCTTTGTAACCTCTTTCACTGCAACAGTTGTAATGCAATATAGATTACGACGCCGACGTCAAACAGATCTATTTTAGTAGAAACACTAAAGAATACATCCATCTAACTTCAAAATATCCCATTTCAAATGTCAATACAGCATTATATAGAAGAGTTGAAAAAAGGATAGCTAATTTAATATTACTTCAAAAAGCTTCACAACATTACGTAACAATAAATTTTTTTCTTGTTAACAAAATAAGAGTAGATGATGGAATGTAACTCAAATATTAACCTTATTCTTTATTTATTTTTGAATTATGACTATTTTTATTCAAAGAAAACATTATCTTAATCCCAGCCTATAGCACAACAATTAGAAATTTCTGAACCACACAACTGTAAAATCAGGCGTTGTGAATTTTGATTTAAAACGTTCTAATGTTACCAGTTTACTTTATAAATATATATATATAATAATTACTAAATAACTAAAATATAAATACTAAATATAATACTATATATATAATTACTACAAAAATTAGGCACCAAAGATGCGTTAAACCTTCTATCGAATCAAATCTATGAAAATCTAGATAAGAGTAATCCCATTGCTGTTGCTTTTCTGGATCTAGCTAAAGCTTTTGACACGGTCAACCATACAATATTATTAGACAAATTAAATAATTATGGGATAAGAGGTAATGCATATAAACTCATTGCTTCTTATTTACATAATAGAACACAACGTGTCAAAGTTAACGAGTGTCTGAGTAACTACTGTGTAATGAAGACGGGTGTACCTCAAGGTACAGTCTTAGGACCATTGCTGTTTATAATTTATGTAAATGATTTACTAATGAGTATGCCAGACAAAATTATATTGTCTTTTGCAGATGATACTGCGATTATATCTATAGGGGAAAATTGGAAAGTCGTCGAAAATAAAATGAATAAATATC
>JAAAKQ030038854.1:0-16817 GCA_010016005.3 Zanna intricata
CAATGAAACTGATACCTGCTGCCTTGCAATCAGGACATCTATTTAATGTTTAGCTGCTTCTTACTTTCTCTAACATGAGGTTTTTTACAAACCAGACGACGATCTAGATGTAAACCTGCCATATAAATGCCATCCATGTGGAATTGTGGGCAGTCCACCCTCCTTCTTTCAAATGTTAGACTTGATTTTACCTGGTTAATTCTATTTTCTCCTAGACAGCCACTCGTTGATTAGATCTAACTGAGGTTTTAATTTATTCGAGGCTAGCGTTGGGTCATATCGACCGCAAAGACTGCCATGTCATCAGCAAACGAAGCAATAGTAAAATTGTCGAAAGTTGAAAGGACTGCAGTGAAGATATAGTGCAACATCGGTTCTAAACTGGGCCTTAAGGATCACTTTACTCAATGTCAAAAAGTCAGACAACTCCTGACAATATTTAGCCTGGAAAAACGCCTATCTAAATAGCTGAGCAGGATCAAGTAAATGGTTGAGGCAAGCTCGATTTCATCTTATAAAGGTAGACTAGGCAACCAGACCTTCTCTAATCTGTTGATGACATTAAAAATCCTCTGAGTATGTTCAGTAGTGGAATGACCACTTCGAAAGCCAATACATGGTCAGAAATATCATGTACTGTCACTAAAATAGGTCACAGTCATTGAAGAAAGAGGCTCTCGAAGATTTTAAACAGATCAAGCAAACGCTTAAGGCTTACACAAAGTCATCTCGCGAACTGGCTTACCCAGTTTCGGAATTATTATTATCTTCAACACTTCTCACTACGACAGATGGAAAGTCATGCGAAGGATGCCATTAAATAGATACGTTGTGTATAAGATAGATCTTAACGGTAACATAAATAGCATTTTGGGGGTAACTAAATCTGGAGCCTTTTTTAAATTTAACTCCTGATATGATTTCCTACGAAATTTCTGTTGATGAAAAAGGCTTTATACGAAGACGCAAAGGAATCGGGCTCTTCAAGAATTCAAGTATTTCCTCTTCAACGTCTCCCGCTATATTATATGGCTGAAGGAATTTACTAAGGTTTTAAACAAATATATCGATCTTTTGGCCGTAGCTACGAGCCCTTAATCCATTTGAACCTTTTAAAGGTGTAAATGAGAGTGGAGGTTGTTGAATCCTCTTTTTGGCTCTCCACAGTAAATAGTCATCTCTACTTGAAGGAGAAAGATTTTCAAGATAATTCTTAAATGTTTTGTTTTTATTTGTCATTAGTAATTTCTTCAACTTACAAGCAGCTTTGTTCAAAGTTCTTTTTTCTACACGATTCCTGTATTATCTAAAGGATTTCTCCAAAGCCGTCATATAGTAATAACAAAATCCATTACCTCCGTTGGGTAGAATGTGACTTTCCGCCCCTTACATCTCTCCTCGGGGAGAATACTATGCTGCTTTTGCAGTATTGAGGTCAAATATTGGATCATGTTATTGATATCGACAGGCATTTTAAAGGAGCAGTCGTAGATAACTCGTCTTCTATCCGGCTTTGATAGGATTCCCACACAGTATTATTATTATTATTACTGATTGGGAATTCTTTCTTCCTTATCACTGTCGTACTAACAATAAGGGGAGTAGGTTAATGATCAGGCATAGAATCATAAGTATTCCTAACGTCAGTGTAAAAGAAGAAACTCCCGAAGTGATATAAAAATCCAATAAATTCGGGATTTTTGTCATATCCTTCAGCCAAAATATAGATTGCAATCCAGAAAGAAGCATATTGACGATACTATCCTTTAAGGTCCTCCCTCCAGCTGTTATCAGTGGAGAACCTAGAGCAGATGTTTAGCTTTCCAGTGCCCCGCCACAGTAAAACAGGGAGTGTATAAAAAAATTCAAAAAATAAATCATTTGACATATGTGACGAAGAGGACAGTAGATTGTAGATGACCTGAGAGACTCAAGCCAGTCTAAGATTTCAACTGAATTGACTTCAATTTGATAGGTGCCGAATGCCGGTAACTGACGATGTCTTATCTCATTTTTTATGAGAACCACAACACCACCATGCGCTCTATCACCCGGATGATTTTAGAAGTATATGGAATATCCTTGAAGACTAAAATAATTGCGGTCAGTAAAATGGTCTCAGAAAATAGGATAACGTCTAACAATTCAGTAATGATCATTAGCTCCAACTCTTTCCGCATATTCACAAGACCACTGATGTTCCAAGTTGCAATTCTCTGAAATTTTCTCGTCAACAGACTTTAGTAATAATTTTGTTGAGCAGATCTATCAGAATCCGGATATTTTAAATTGGAAATTTTAGTTTTCAAAATCTTTCTTCTGTGCTATACAGCAGCGACATAAGACCGGGGAATATTAATAGGATACTGTCCGATTTCTTAAGTGCCACTTGGCTTAATATCAGTACTCAATATAAAATATTCATTATATACAAGGTATATATTTATATTTCAATATCATAGTCAATATTTAAAGTTCATGAGATTAATCGGAAGAGAATTATTCTTAAATGAATCCTGTAATGCAAAGATGACAACGGATTTGTTTATATGTTTTAATAGTCGTTATTTTAGTTAATTTTTTTTTAATAACATGACACAGATTGCAAGTTACAATTAATATATAAAAATTAACTATTATCTAACTGTAATTTATCAATTAACAATTTAATAAATTTAAATAATATTAATAATAATTAAAATAAATTTAAATAATAATTTTAAAAAATTGATCAATTAATAATTAAGAATTAATTATTTAACAATTAATTTATTATCATTAATTATACTGTTTTTATATTGATAGATAAAATGTAGATATTGAAGATTGAAATTAATTTAAAAAATTTCTTATATTTTTTGGTTCGTAAGGGTGTAAAACAGCAATAAAATGCACACCGTAACAAAATTCAGTCGCTTTAAATATTCGAAAATTTGAAATTTTGATGTAATATTTAGCAAGCTGATACCTTAAAAATTTCAGATCTTTAAGAAAGGTTATCGGAAAAAATAATTTTGAATAAATTTAATTAAAAAGGAATCTTTTCTACAAAACTTATTTTCTTTCACACTGAAGTTAGTAATCTGAAAATAAAGGGTAACATAAATATTAATATTATAATAATAATATAAACGATAATATATAAATAAATGTAAACGACAACTAAAAGAATTATCCAAAATTAGCTGAATGAATGATAAATTTAATTAAATAAATAACAGATAAAAGGATTAAAAGCTATTATACTAATTAAATGATGAGAAAGTAAATGTAAAATATATTTTTAATATTAGTATTAATTACAGAATGTAAGAAAAACTTATTGTTATTCAGCGTCATAGTTTCAAAATATAAATAATTTTATGCATAAAGATATAATAAAGCATTAAATTTAAAGATCTTTAAATGATTTACGATTAATTAAAAAATTTTTAATTATTCTAAAAGCATTTTCATGTGGTCTATATACGTAACTAAATATCACACGTTACAAGTTAGTAATCAAGAAAACAGTAGTAACAGCACACTGAATAATCAGGATAATCAAAAGCAGGGATCCTACGTAATCAAGTATGTATTCTGCAACATAATATTGAGTTTGTAACTCATTACAACTAAACAGTATATGTCAAGTTGTCTACTTGACTAGTGGTATAAGAATAACCCACAATCACACTTAGTTGAGAATGATTTTATAGATCATGGTCAAGTATATGGAAATAGTGTCGATCTTATCAATGATTTTATGGAAAAATCAATATAAAATCTTTACTTAACTAAGATGACATCAATTTCATAAAAAATACCCATGAAGAGGTCTTTTTATGATTGTTAGCAACCATGTAATCCAGGTAAGGTAGAACTGAACTATATTAGCAGATCACGTCCTAAATCCAACAAAAACAGAGCAAGAGTGTTACTAAAGTGGCTTTCATTTAAATATCACCGTGATTTTAAGATAAAAAATGGAAACCAAAAATTATTTTTCATTTGCTTATACTTACAGGAAGTTAATGTATTTCTGAGAAATGTTTGTTTTTGGCACTGAAACTCGAAGAAAGTTTTTATATGTTTTCTTTAAATAGGTTTCAAATGATTATTTTCAATCGTGTGTGTCTGGGACAATATGAAATTGTCCCAGACACACAAAATAAAATAAAACTGTAACGATGACACTATTTTAACATAAATTAAATCCAATAACTGACTAAATGCAACATAACACATACATATGAATACATATGTAGTGAGAGGGGTTAATTAACGCAATTGTATATTTAAAACACAGTTGTTTTATTAAAGAATTAAATCATTATTTTCATGTTCATTACTATAAAAAAATAAGCAGAATTGATTCTAGATCAGCATATTATCAGTGTCAAAGCTGATATATTTTATATAATAGAAAATTTATTTCTTATTACCTTCGATAACTAAACTGAAATAACACTTGTATTCAATTAAATGGACATGAAAATAAATTTTAATAGCATTTATTAAATAAATTATATAATAATTAATATAAGAAGATAATTTAAATATTCTAATATTAGAAAAATGTAGATAAATATTTTAATGTGCTATTAATAGAAAGAGCGAGTACACGTTATAAATTAAATTTTAAAAAATCTGATGTGGACATCACATGGACTTTCTTGTACGCCTATTTATTTACATTTACACATTATTTTAAAGTGAGATACGATCCTACAATTATTTAAGAAAGTGGACAGTTACACAATTGGATTGTGGTTGACATCGCGATGCATCATACTAATTTTTGGTGTCCATATCAGCATTTTATATTAGCTTATATATTAATGTTTTGCGTCACACAAATAGTTATGTGGTGTCAGTGAGAACGAGTCGGATGTGTTATCATGAACACATCGGTTCAAATCCGATTTCATAAAAATATATTATTTTTAACTTTCTTGTTTAATTTAAATTCTAATATTGATTTATTAATAAATTATTAACCTCTTCAAAGATGATCTGAAAATTTCATAAAATTTTATTTCATTAATAACTTCGGATTTTTTTAAATATTTTTTATTATTATTGAATTATTATTTATTGTAAATTTTGTTTAGAGTCGTTTCATATTTATTAATATATCAATATATTTAAATTAAAGAAAAAAAAGTTAAAAAAATATGTGTACATGAAGTAGGAATCAAACCGATGTGTGAACCAGTGTAAATAAGTACCACTTACATCGTTTAAAACCTCTCAATGAAGGCTTATTACTACAGTTAAGAAAAGATCCAAAATCCAATTTTTTTTTGGATAGGGGGCTTTTTTTGAAACTTGGTGCAGTTGATTCCGCATCAAAATGGGAGGTGCCCAATTAGATGTTACGACAGTTCTAAAACCAAAATTTCAAAATTCTATGGCTAATCGTTTTTGAGTTATGAACGATACATACGTTGGTACATATAGACGTCACACTGAAACTAGTCAAAATGGATTCAGGAATTAAAAATAAATATTTCCATTGAGAACTGAAAACCGAAATTTTTCGCGATCAAATACTTCCTTTACTTCGTATAATGAAGTAAAAATAGTTTCAATAACCACTTTGTACTATCTAAATTGTTTAATGTTCTTAAGTAAATTACTAATGTTCGTTTACGTACTATAATGCACATAGATTCATGACATTTAAAACAAAACCGTAATTTGGAAATACTTAAAAATGTATTTTAGTATTTATGACATCTCTTTCCGCATATGATTATTGATATTTAACTGGAAACACTTCTTTTCATTGAAAGTATAAATAATTTATTCATTCTTTTGATAGTTGGATTAGTTTAAACAAATTTTACGGTTGCAACGATCGACTGCAGTTTAGAAATTTTTTTGTTAAAAATTGTACATTCTATTTTTTTTTATTAATTCTATAGCAACATGTAATAAAAAAGAATCACAGGATTTTTATTGATCAATTATATTTTTATTGATTAAAATTCTCTTTTTTTCAGTTATAGCCTCCGGAACTACCATAAAGGTATTGCTTCAGAGAATGAATGAGGATGATATGTATGAATGTGAATAAAGTGAGTCTTGTACAACCTTAGGTCGACCACTCCTGAGAAATGTGATAAATTGAAACCCAACCACCAAACAATACCAGTATCCACGATGTAGTATTCAAATTCATATAAAAATAACTACTTTTACTAGGATTTGAACCTTAGAACTCTTGACTTCGAAATCAGCTGATTTGCGATGTCGCGTTAACCAGCCCAGTGGGAGTATTTGTTAAACCTACTGTTAAATAGGTTCAAGAGTAGGTTAACTGAATTCAAGAGTTATAAATTAGGTGTACTTTTAAGATATGTTGAATTGAATAAAAAATTCCCTAGAATTTTGGCTTTCATTCATATTCCGATACTTTAACGGTAATTATCCTGACAATATTTTTTATTTTTACTTTTTAACTATATTTTCAGAAATTTTTCTTACATATACGTATTAAAAACTTAACTGAAATATTAGCAGAAATGTTGTTTTTACTTAAGTTACAATAAACTAATTTTTCCCAGTAGGATTCAATTATAATTTCTGTACTTTTAAATAATTAAAAACAATTACAACTGTTTTGCAATTAATTTGATTAAAAAAAATTAAAAACATGGAAGAATTAAAATCATTTTATTTTTTTGTTTTAATATCATATGATTTAAATATTTATATATATATTTGTGCACGAAAAAGAGAGCGGGAGAAACAGAATGTTTTAATGTGAAAGGGTGGAAGAGAATTTAGGAATAATAATTTAATTAATTATTTAATTTTATAAATCACATTTCAGTACACAATGAAAATAATTTCAGATTCTATGCGTACATATAAAATTCATGTATCTTTATTTTTATACCATGAATAAAAACAAATACCAATATAATTCAGTGAAATCTTTTTTATTATTAATATTATATCATTAGAGGTAACCTAATTAAAAAAAATTTAATTTTTTAATGAATTAAAACATCTGTTAGGTTGCAGAATAATCCCATTAGATTTCGGATTATGAGATTTAAATATTAAGCTCTATTAAGTAATTAATACATAGAATTTACAATGAATAAAATTAATAATTTTGCTACTTTATTCACTGCATTTCTTTTTCAAATATAATTTTTTTGTTTGTCTTCACTTATATGTCTTCTATATTGAACTAGCCGGTTAGGGTTTGCTTCGCTCGTCTTTTCGGTCTAGCCAAGACCCCCCCCGCTGTGTTCGTTATTCTCATGGTTGTAAGAATAATATTGATAAATAACAATTAAAATATACAGACTTTACATATAGCTGAATAAAAAACTAAATTATAAAAGAAAAAATAGTAGTAACTAAAGTACACTTTAGACTTTTGAGGAAGGAAAATTCACAACTTCACCCACAAGGGGGCTAGGGCCTCGATATATGCGTAAAACTTTTTCCAGGCTAACACTAACGTATCCTGAAAATTTTAAAGCAATCGCTTGGTCAAATTCTCACGTGTTGCTATTGCAATTGAACAGATTAGAGGGATTTCCCTCCCACAAAATTTCGCTTTTATGTATGAGATACGTTATTAAAAAATATTTTTTATTCTTAGAATATTTATTTTTAATATAAATCAAGCTGATAATTTAAATTTATATATTTTGATTTATATATTATAGAAATCTGATATATAAAAGTAAAATTTATTTATTGTATGAAAATTATCTTAATTATTTAAGAGTTTTTTTTTTTAATACAAAAGTTTTATTTTATTTATAATTAGTTTATTATTTTAATAAGGCGTTCTAGTAGAACGAAACTGTGTAGAATAGAGGGTTTAAAATAAATTAATAGGAAAACATAAAATACTCGTATAAAAATTTTCGATTAGAAAAACCAGACGAAATTACCTAAATAATAAATATCCTCCAGAGGAAAAGTATTTTTCAACATTTAATACTATAAAGCATTTTGGATTATATTTTATCTACATAATAGCGTTTTACTGATCAGCGTTGCGTTTAAGTTAAAAAGTAATATATAATTTACATTCATAACAAGAAATTAATTTTATGTATACACCTAAATTATTTATATGTACTAAGTAAATTTCGAAATGGTTTGTTACGAATCGTTAAAAAAAGGCCTTATACTTATATCCTATAGGGTGATATATAAACCAAGTAGAGTTATTAGAGTTTGCAATTTTTATACTTATATTTATTTTCATCTAATAAGAACATTTAAAAAAAAAACAATCTGCAGTTTAAAAAAGAATTAAAATTATTTATGAAAACAGAATAAAACATAATCAGTGAAATTTTAATGTTGTATTGGAAAATTTATTATCTACGTGAAAATTATGTCTCTACGAATAGATATCCTATAATTTGTAATAAGGAATTTTTTTTTTTATATTTTGCTTCATTTAGTAACTAATGTAGTTTATTACAGAATAATTTCTTAATATATAAACATAAATTGTGTGTAAATTCGTTAAACATTAAAAAGATAATTTTATTTTTTGAAATTTTAGTTTGTTGAAATATTAATTCCACTTGTAAGTATGTATCAATTTAATTGTTAATACATAAGAATTCCGTAGTACATAATTATATCATGAGGCTTCTAAATTTTTCTGACAGTTAAAAGTATTGTGCAAATCGAAAAATACTTATTTTTAATGTAACAATATATATATATATATACTTTTTTTTTTCAATAAAATTAGTTTTTAAATTATATTTTTATTTACATCTATGATTAATGAAATTCAAATACAAGTAATATAAAAACGTAACATAATTTTTCAGAAAAATTTCTTATTTTTCTCATATAAATTTTTATCGGAATGTATAAAATACGGTATAGAATTAAAACAAAATGTTTCGTCGAATGTATTTAATTCGAAGTAAAATACAAATAAGTAGGTACTTGACAGTTTCTAAAATTTACACTAGAATTTTCTAGAGAGTTTAACACCTCAAAGAGAAATTTTAAATCACAAGGATAAATAAAAAAAATAATAACTAACACTATTGCAAATATATTGTTTTTTTTTTAACGTTATCTGATAATTAACATATCATAGTGGACAGAAACCGTCAACAGTTGATCACCGAATTTTAATTAGATAATTAATTAATCTACATTGGAATGTTTAATGGTTTTTTTGCTAGTCTCTAAATTCATTTAGAAATTTTTCTATTAAAATAAAAACACACATTTAAGCAATTTATTCACAAAGATATTTTACCTGAATAACAAAAATTATTGCATTTAGTTTGTACAAATACAATTCTTCTTTAAGAAGAGTTTGATCTTCTGATAAAAGTTTATTTTTTCAACAGAATGTATTTAATAAGTTTAATTAGTAATCATTTTATTTTTGTCCAGCTCTTTTAATTTGATTGAAAAATCGTTTCTTAATGTTAAATCGCATATGTTAGCTTTTTATGTATATGATATTGTTACGCCGATTTTACATTGTATTATGTATGTACTTAATTTTATATTTTATGAAAAAATGTATATTTAATAATAAAAATAATACCAAATTATTTTACATATTTTATTATAATATTAACGGCTGTAAAATTATATTTTTCACAACCTAAAAAATAAATATTATTGTTATTGTTGTTTGCTTTTTTTATTGTTATTGGACAATAAATATATAATTTCAATTTTATTTCGGAGAATGTAATTTTAGTCTGCAATTCACTACCTGAAAGTCCGCTAAGTTTTCGTATAAAAATAAATGATGAAATGATAAATGATGAAATCTCGTGTGCATAAATGTTTATTTTAGATATCAACAAAGAAAAATATATTTTATATGATTTTTTTTTTTTTTAATATTTTCAAGAAAAATATTTTCCTTCCCGTTTTAAATAAAAGTACTTTCTCTTTGATGTCGCCTACGTTCTTTTATTATGATTCTGTTATTTTCATCTTGAAAATAAAAATAATATTAAAAAATTGATTTCATTCTTTATAATGCATACAATTTGAAAAAAAAACCTGCGTAAATAAAATCAAACCTTGATGATAAATTAAGACTTCTAATTAAATTCGATACCAAATTAGTGTTAAATACCATTTATATATTTTTTAGGGAGTTCTTTTTAAAATGAATAGAATAAGAAAAAAGGAAGTATAATTCAATAAAAATACTAAAATTATAAAAATGAAAAGCACGTGATTACTGAAATAAATTATTTGCTATTACGTTTTTGAAAATTATTTTTGTAATTGCAAATTGGTTTTTTTAGGTAGGTTTTTTCTTGTTAATTATTATTTAATATAAATATTATATTTATAGAAAAACTACTTATATACTTCAAATATCATCTATATTTTAATTTATACGTTTAAAAATATTTAATTTTAAGATAAATTAATATTGTAGTTCACTATTTTTATAAAGTATTGAGGAATAAAAAAACTATTATTTATTTAAATAAAGAAATTATTCCTTAAAAAATAATTAGTCTTTTATTAAATGTAAAATAAATTAACATTATATTACAAAATATAAGATTTATAATTCTCAAATATGTGTTAACGTATATCGTGTACGTTACGTATAACATTAATTACGTGTAACGTATAATGTATATAACGTATAGATGATTTTTCCATACATCATGAAAATATAAATTATTAATAATTAAAATTGTTTGTATTAATTATTAAATATTACTGATTGATGAAATTGATTGGTTTAATATTTAGCATGTGAACTGATGTAAATTAAGAAGCTTTGGACAAAATTTCATTATTATGCCACATTTATAATTCTATTAACAATACAAAAAATGATAAAACTTATAATTTTCTTGTTTTAGTAAAACTTGCAAAGGTAACAAATCAGAAATAGTCCAGGTGGTAGAATTTTTTATGGAAATATTACAAAGTATTTGTTTTTTTAGTTTTTTCCAGTTTAGTTTTAATTTATTTTTTTCGTTTTAAGAAAATTGTAATTGCCTAATCTTCTGCAATATAATTTTTAAACATATGAAATAATTTTATTTTAATTCATTTTTTTTCTTTTTTTTATAAGTTACATGTTAATGACAACAGTAATAAAGAAATTAGAAGATAGCTGTAATATTTTCGAAACATTCTTACCTGTGTTACCAGTGTTTGTAGAGGCAAGAATAGCATAGAATAAAAACTGGAGTCCGCACAGAGATAAGAGATGTCTCATTTTGTTGTTTTCTTTTTTTTTGTAATATTTTTTTTTACAATAATCACATCACAGTAAACAATGAGTATTTAATCTTTTATTTGTATTAATGTTTTCAATAAATAGTCCGATAGAACTTCAATCATTATTAGATAAACGAAGCATTTCTATCTATTTTTATATCAGTGCTCTCAAACTATCGTCGATGTTAAGCGATCGTCATGTAGAGCCCGCGACATAGCGTGTGCCTTGTCCGCGTGTTGCCGGAGCACTGGGCGTCGGACGCACTACGACGCGCTGACTAGGCGTCGAGGCGCCCAATCAAGTGCTTTGCACCCGCCCGCCAGCCAATAGCAACTAGAGGGAGTCTTAGAGAGGTGGAGTTCTCAGACGTCTTTCTGATAGACCACCCTTATTTTTTCGGGACAAAAAATATTAATCTACATTGTAACCCACATTTTTTTCTAAAAGTGAAACTCACACCTTATTCTGAAACTTAATTAATATCAGAAGACATTATTGTTTTATTCTAATGTTGATTTATTTAACAATCCTTATTTATAAATTTAAATGTTATGTATATTTACCATAATTCGTTTCCCTTTGTAATGGTACATAGGTCTTCACGAACAATATTGCTATTATCAATAAGTTTTCTACGTAACACTTAGAAGAATAAAGTTTCCTTACTAATTAGTAGTTAGTCATTGCATTTATGTCGAAAGATAATCCTCCGTAAAAATATATCTTATTCGGTAACAAAACTAACAATAATTATAAATATAAAACATAATATTTTAATAATTTAGTATTGTAATATGATTATATTCGTTGATATGTGTGTAACCCCCATTCACAGGTCTCAATACTTGTGGGGTGATATAGGTGTAAAATTTAATATTTGATAGGTATAACTGTCAGAAAAAGATAAGAAATTTAATTTTTCGCACCAGCTGAAGTTATAACAAAAGAATTATGGAGTAAAAAGTCTAATTAACTATCACATTAAAACAAAGCTAGCTTTCTGCATAATTTGAGTAAAAACAAATATAATTTCATCAACTGTATCCATAACTCATCATACGTAAAATGCTTGGAGCACTTCCCTACCATTTTTGTTGTTTTTTTATTTTATTTTATTTTGTTTAATTTAATTGTTGGTAAATTTTTAAAAATATGTCGAGTGGGTGAATATTTTTTTGGCAAAACAAATTTTTGTTTAATTTTTTGTATTAGATGAATTTTTAAATACACTGTTCCTTAAATTGTTTGACAGCTTTCAAATGTAAATTTTATATAAAAATAGAAGATCTAGGTTAAGCTGAAACCTTGATTAAAATATTAATTTAATTGATTCAGATGATCAATAATAATTTTTTAGGTCAAAATTCATTGTTCGCTGCATGTTTTTGCGTTTAATATTCACCGTCGTACAAGAAGTTTAACGCAGAAATATTTCTAGATTTCTTTATAATACAGGTATAAAATTTTTATTCTATCGATAAGTTTACACTCGATTTGTAAAAACCAAATATTTTTTCAATTGAAAATTTCTTCTTGTTTTAGTAGTTTCTTATATTTTATCTTAAACTTTTTTTTCCCTGTAACTAGTATATTTATAATCGGGTCTTTAATTGGAACCATATATAAATCGTTTGATAATAAGCACATGATACCGGATTGTGAAAGAACTCCCATAATTAGTCAACCCATAATAAATGTTATCAGTAAGCAATGTCCGAAAGTTCATAAATAAAAGAATATATTACTATATTAAAATACCTAAATAATACCTCTATAATAACCTTTTATAGTAATACAAACAAACAATAAATAAATATTCAATAAAAACAAACAATCAAATAATAGCGGATCAATGGACATATAACAATGTAGAAATTTATACGAACAATACACCCTGTAACTATAAAAAATTAAAGAAGTAAACTAAAATAAGATTATTAATTTTTGGCGATAGTAACTGCATACTATCATTCAGTAGCCCGAAAATCAAGCACATGAAGATGTTTCAACCTTCGGATGTCCCCACTATAAATAAAGCATATTGATCGTCACGTTATTGACATGATTTTCTAGACGTTGTTGGTATTTAACACTATTCTGTCTCACCTCACGAATCGTTGGAAGCCAATTATAAGACATTCGTGAATCGCATCGTTCCATCGTTCCCTGTGAACCATATCGTCTCTGCAGTTGTCTTAGTTACCTTCTTTTTAAAGTTTTTTATGATATCTAAGTTACTAATACGTTTTATTGTCCCCCAAAACTCCATACCACAAATTCTGAACTTTGTTGATCAATGTTAGATGTGAGTTTCTCTATAGCAGCCAATTCAGTTCTCTGTACTTCGCATTCAATTGTCTTCTTTTCACTCTCACATAGTACTTCCAAGTCAAACGACGATCTAGGTGCAGTCCTAGGTACCCCACACTCACTGTTTGTTAAATCAAGACATCGTCCATGTCCATACTCGGGCAGTCACGCCTTCTCATGGAAAAAATGATTTGCTTCGATTTATTCTGACTAACTTTTATTTTCCATTCTTTCTGTCATGCGCAGACAAGGTCTAATGTTGTTGCAGCTCCAGAGATTAGTTCAGTGTCGTTGACAAGGATAGTAGTGTCATCGCAAGTGTAGTGACGGTTCAATCTTCCAGAGTTGGAAGGTCCGCAGTGAATATTAAATGCAGCAAATGACCCATAAAGCCCTGAGAGACAACTGACCTAATGTCGTAGAATCTGGAAGAATCATTATATCTTACCTGAGAGTAACGCCCCTCAAGAAAATTCTGTAAGTCCCAAGATAGTCGTGTAAGGTTGAAATTTTATTTTTAATTTAATTTTTTTTTTCTCACGCTCCAAAACAGGCCTACGTTTAAAAACTAATAGCTTTTCAAATAACTTAGAAATGACAGTTAAGAGGCTAACTGGTGTGTAAAAAGAAACGTCACTTCCCTAATTTTAAGATCATTACTACCTGGGATACTTTCCATTTCGCTGGGAAGTAAGTCGTCTAAACTTGTTTTGTTTTCATTTTTTAACCGTATTACCAAATTAACAAAGTTTTTCAACGTCTAATGCAATTTGCTTCTTTAATATTTTTATGTAACTACATAAAATATCTGCTAATTATAATTTATTTTCTATCTCTCTTATTTAATTTATTTTGTTTTCATTTTATTTTTTTTTTTTTAATTACATTTGTATTTTCAAAATAACCAGAAAAAATCACTTGGAGTGTCTTATACTTTTTTTTATTGAACTTGAAAAAAGGATTGTTTAATATAGTTTTTTTGAATTGTGTATGGTTAAGATTTTGTAAATTTTTTAAGAGATAATATTTTCTTAACGATTCCTTTATTGCTCTTTCTATTTAAATATTTTGACATTTATGCAGAAATATATAGTAATTTTTTTATGAAAAGTGGACGAATACACGTATTTATGACTATTTCTTTTTATGTTTACACTTTTCATGCCTGGTTTAGGTTGACGGAGTAGTGTTTTTTAATTTATTTATTAAACTATGTAGCATTAATTTAATTTAGCAATGATATGAACATTCATACAATGATATGAAAAAATTAATACATAATTACAATATTTCTCTTAATAAAGAAAACTGTAAATAAGTACACACAATAATATATCCCTATCTCTACCATAGTTCTAACTTCTCGACATTATTTTTGATTGTTATTCATATAGTTCTTGTCAACTAAAATTTTTCGGGTTAAATTTTTTTATAAGTCTATAAAACAGTCTATATAAAACATTGTATGACTGCGTTTTATAACTATATAAAACATTCCAATAGAACTAGATAATAGTAATTGGATATTATATTAATTTCAAATATATCCTTTAACTGTAGGACTAAGTAAAAAGGAAAAGTATACGTAAACTTAGGGGCTAGACGTATGACTTAAGGATAAATTTCTATTATTTTAGATCTAACAAATATTTAACCCTTAAAGTTACTCTTGTTATTCTCTGTTCTTTGTCTACACTAGAAAAGGAAAGTTTTTAATTTCGTTGAAAGTTAAATCTTTCATTTCACGAAAGAAGTAGATAAAAATGATAATATATCCTTATGGACCTTAAACCTTAGTATTAAGGTTTGCGTATATGCAAAACATATACGCACATACATACAAACGTCACGCTGGAACTAGTCAAAGTGGATTCAGGGATGATCAAAACGGATATTTCCGTTGAAATCTGAAAACCGAAATTTTTCGTGATTACAATCCTTCGTTTTACTTCGTACAAGGAAGTAAAAAGGATATCAAATATCCATACAATTGTGAATTTAGCAAAATATGTAACAATAAACTCTTGGCTAAACGGTACTCTCCTAAAATCTAAAATAAAATTTTTCCTTAAAAACTGTTATTAATTTCAAGAAATTATTTTTCAGCAAATAAGACTCACAGCCACATTAAAATTTATTTAAGTAGATACGCAGTTGAAATAGTGTTATATTTAAGGGGAACAATTTTTCTGTAGTGTCATCTTAAACTTGATCGTAAACTGATCAAGTACTCCATCAACCACCAATGCGAAATGGTAGTGTAGTTACTTATCATCCGGAAGGCTGTGGGTTTAATCTCTGAAAGAGTAATATCTTTCATATTCTACAATTATTTCATCTTATCGTACTTAACGACTTGAACCTACATAATGGATTAATCAACTCATAAAAAAACCAATAGTAACCAGTAAATAAATTATCAGCTATTAATAAATTTCAAGCAGTAATCACCAGTTTCAATGTAAACTATATCATAGTAAACAATTCAAGAAAGTGATGATTGAACTGAAAAAATTGGGTAATCCTACACAATAATCTTCATAATAATCGCGAAAAAATACAGATTTTAGTAATATATGGTGCGGAAAAGGTAATCACTTACCTTTAAAGGTAATTTTAACTCGGTGATAATTTTATTTTTATAAGCAATAAAAATTGTATATTAATTAATTAATAATAATAATTATTATTAATAATAATAAGTAATATCCGTTTTGATCATCCCTGAATCCACTTTGACTAGTTCCAGCGTGACGTCTGTATGTATGTGCGTATATCTTTAGCATAATTCAAAAATGATTAGCCGTAGAATTTTGAAATTTTGTATTTAGGACTGTTGTAACATCTAGTTGTGCATCTTCCCTTTTGATTACAATCAACTGAACCAAAAGTGTCCAAAACAGCCCAAAATCTAGAAAATTTGGATGTTAGACTTTTTCTTAACTGCAGTAATAAGCCCTCTTTTTCAGATTTTCAGTGATATAAGTGATACTGAGATTGGATACTTTTAATTTTTTATTGAAATTTAAACATATCTTTTGTTTTCAACTCTGGCTTTCTAAATGAGATTGAATAAATTTTTACATTTCAGTTTTTATTTATTTTATGAATATACAGGTAGATTTATTTTAATATGTTAAAATAAATATCTAAAATTATATATATACTCGTCTACTTCCCTCCCTCCCTACATCCACCCCCTCTCTCTCCCCACTCACTCACTCTCTCTCTCTCTCTCTCTCTCTATCTATCTATCTATCTATCTATCTATCTACGCGCGTGCGCGAATTTTAAAAAC
>JAAAKQ030038865.1:0-16817 GCA_010016005.3 Zanna intricata
CCTGAGAAGTATGGTTAATTGAAACCCAACCACCAAAGAACACCGGTATCCACGATCTAGTATTCAAATCCGTATAATGTGAATTTAACCTAACGTATCATTCTGCAATCTTGGAATTTCCCTTAAAGATTTGTGTGCATCCTAACCTCAACCTTGGTTTGGTATCTCGCTAAGAGCGCTAATATCCATGCAACATAATCTCAATTTATAAACAATTATATGTGTGTAGACATATCTCAAGGATGATCATGAAACGTGGCTGCAGCATTAGGAGGCGTCACCCTCGCGCTGGAAGTTGTCGGGTCCGGTGCACCAGGAGGTGGTGATTTCGTGCGCGTTTGTGCGGAACATATTCTCTTCTACATATTTTTATAAATTATAACCTTTTATTGTAATCATATTCTATTATGATTATTCTTACAAATTTTTGATAACAATGATAAAATTTATAATCCCAGATACATGAAGTTTCATAAATTTTGCTCAAATGCTAGACTACAATTTTTCAAAAAATATAACAAAAGGTTAAAAGTATACCTACAAACAAGGCTACATAAGTTATTAGAACATTCTCAATAGCACTTCATTCTCAAAATATTCACTCAAAATAAATTATAACTGTAATTCAATATTCTTTTACGAAAAACAGAAATTAATGTAAATTTAAAATTACACCAGTTGAAATATAAAGTGTTATTCAGTTTAAGGCTGTGTCATCTATCATCCAATTTTCAACAGAACTATGAAAATCCTCCACAAATAATACTGGATGTACATGTTTTTGTAGTATCTGTCTAATCTTATCTGATATCTTCTCACAATTTTTGTCCTCACTTATGGATGACTTTTCTTGTGATTTTTAAGAGATTTTTTATTATCGTGAGCACATATTTTGTGGAATTATAAAGGCTTACTTTCTCTTTCATTTCTTAAGCATAGATCCTAACTAATTTCTCTTTCTTTCCTTTATCTATGATGACATTCCAATACTTCCTTCATTAGTATCCTCATTACAAGTTAAATTGACTAAATTTAAAAAAAATTTCTTCATACATATGTTTAGAAGTAAATCTATAGATCAATATTATTAATGTTGTGTCAGACAACCTGAGTACGTCTGAATGTAGAAACATCAAAGTCTAACGCAATAGTATCAAAACTTTTTTCTCATGAAAATTCTCTATTATATCTACTAACTTTCATATTTTGTAACTCATAACTATTTGTATTTGTGGTATTTTTCCATTATCTGATCTTAAGTTTATAATGATATAAATACTGGATCAAAATTTATCATCATTAGGCTATTTTACCTTACTAAACTTAGGATTAATTTATCTTTTAGAAATCCACCCAAGAACGAGTCTGAAGATTATTTTACTAATGAGGATGCCATTATAGTAATAAGTATGAAAAAACATTTTTTTTTTAAATTATGGCTGTAGTTTTCCATTGTTTTCTGCCAAGCAGTATTCAGAGCAATAGCATGTGAAAAACTTTGTACTCCATTTTTACAGATTGTGTTAATCATTAGTTATTGACTGAAAACAAAAAATACTTCAAAGTCTTGTCTCATTTCAGGCTGTTGAATCCCATCTACTACTGCAGTACCTATGGCACAGGTTGCAGCTCAATACAAACAAGACTAAATTGATATAGCATGTTTAAATTCATCCTAGATAGGTAAAAATGAGACTCAATTAGAAAGTAAAAACAATTAGTAAATATACATTGTCTTTCCTAACTGTTGTGTTTTATCTACGTTATATAAACTGATTTATGATTATTTTTGGAAAAACGTCATCAAACACCAATAAACAATGGCAAATTTCAGGTCTATTAAAATAATTATTGAAATTCTAGATCTTGGACTGAGTAAAAACAACTTAAATAATAAGTAAATTCCACTTGATTTTCATGTTTGTAATAAATGATGACTAAAAATAAACAAATTTTTTCTGAAATCATTATTTATTTATGAATATAAATATATACATTATTATTTTTTGAATCTATAAATCTCCACTGTCAAATCAATTAGAAATAGAAATTAATTACCTTATTAAAATATTCTGTTGCTAAGAATATAGTTCACTTTTAGACATAATTGTTATAACTTACTGCATTGTTTTAAATAATAATCATGTCAAGTTTATCTAATTGATTCATATTGCTTTTTTCATGTTTCTTTTCTCTTTTTTTTTTTAATAAAAAAATCATAT
Source organism: Zanna intricata (assembly GCA_010016005.3). Classification (NCBI taxonomy): domain Eukaryota; kingdom Metazoa; phylum Arthropoda; class Insecta; order Hemiptera; family Fulgoridae; genus Zanna; species Zanna intricata. The sequence continues at coordinate 2,223 of JAAAKQ030038865.1, forward strand.
TGTTGTTTTACTTCTAAGCAAATTCTTATTCTATATCAGGAAAGTGTTAATGTGGATTATGGCATTAATATTTCACATTCATAATTAGTGATTTGCACGATTTAAAATGTAAAGTACTATATCCTTTCTGTTATATTTGTCTGACACTGTTTGGTTATATTTGTTTTTAATTTTTTCAATATAATAGAGTTACACAGAAACAGAATTTTTTACAGATCTTTTCCTGTTAAAGAAATTAATATTTTTTCTTAACTATTCTGTATCAGTGCTTTTTGATATTTTGTGGTTTGTTGGATGTTGTTTAGTTTTGTCCTGAAGCAGCTGTAAATCAATTGCCACTAGCTGTGATCGAATTGATAATTTGTACTTAGCACATGCTTCTGATTTATGACGTTCCATGTAACGACGTTGTGAAAATGCTTTTCCGCATTCAGGACATGACCATTCCCATTTGTGATGATTTCTTGTTCTTTGATGAGCTCTTAGATTAGACCTGATAAAAATAATACACAATGTTTAAAAAATATTTTATCACAATTATTGTTTATTGATTAACAAAAATGTTTATGTAAAGATGGGAAAACAATACTTTGCTCAAGGAACATTTCAGAATAAATACAATTTTTTTTGAATCATTTTGAATGTAAGGTTTGATAGTTCTAATGAAAGCTTCTCTCAAAATTTTTTTATTGCATCTTAGTTGCTTGTCTGTTGGAGATATCTCAAATGAGAGGTAACAGTGAAATGTCTGTTGATGTAGTTGAAATCTATTTAGTTAAACAACAGACCCTATTTGTTGCATTCTCAGATTCATAAAGGAACTAGTATTCATTGTATGTTAGTTATTTCTAACATTGCACTAAGATAAATTCTGTGCATTTATTCTGACAAAATCTGTAGAAATTGAATTTTCTTGTATTTTTATATTTATTTGTAAAACTATTATATTTTTATGATTAATTTGTTACGATTCATTAAAATTGGGATCACACACACACGCGCGCGCGTGTGTGTGAAAGTTAAATTTCAAATAAAAAAAAATATTTTAAAAATTGAAATGTAAATAGCTTCAAATTTTTATTTTACTTTCGACAAACCATCATTATAAAACATTTAATTTATAATTATTTAACATTTATCAGCGGATTCATATTCACATGACAATAATTCCTGTAGCTTTGTTGGAACATTAATATAAGCTAAAAAGTAGTAAATATACACAGTCCGTCCCATAGAAAAGGTGACAGAATTTTATTCGCGTTACTACTAATGCGATCTCTCAACGGATGCATTAATTAACTAGCGTGGTATTCCGACTACATCAATTTTAAATTTAACAGCGCTGGCATCACAAACTGCTTGTAATAACCAAAACTTTAACAGTATATTTTGAACTTCGGTCGTGAAAGGAATAATGGAGCAACGTGCAAACATTAAGTTTTATTTTAAATTGAGTAAAATTGCCACACACACTTTTAAAATGATACAAACTGTTTATAGTAGTGAAGCAATAAGTCGAAAAAACTTTTTAACTGGTAATGCAAGGTTTCGTGATAGTACAGAGAACATTAAAGATGATCCACCTTCAGTAGCATCATCGACAGTTCGAGTAGAAGAAATGTTCAACAAGAGCCTTAAATTCTCCGAAATGATAGTTTGCATCTACCAGGTTAATTGAGTTAATTGAGATCACTGGAGGTCCTAAAATAACTGTTCATTATATTCTAATTGAAAATTTGGGCAAAAAGAAGACCAGTTTTCGCTTTCTGCCCAACTCACTCGCTCACTGACGTTCAAAAAGATTGCAGAGTGGAATACTGCAAGAGACATGAAAAGATCGGCCGTTAGGGATCCAGACTTCATGTCTTGCATCGTAACTGGTGATGAAACATAATGTTTTCAGTACGAGCCACTTACAAAGCACGGAATGAAAAGATCCAAAATCTCCCGAGACCGTAAAAATTGTGCATGCAGAAAAGCCGTGTCAAGACACTGCTCACTGTTTTCTTTGATTCAAAAGGAATTATCTATAAAGAATTTGCTCCAGAAGGTCAAATGTGAATGCAGATACTACTTGGCTGTTTTAAATCATTTATGGGCGAGGGTTGTTCTGGTTCGACTTGAATATCGGAATCAAGTAACATGGTTGTTGTATGACAATGCACTGGCGCACAAAAGCAAGATCGAATGCGATTTCTTGGCTCAAAAATATATTGTGTTTCAACACCCTCCTTACTTGCCTAATTTGTCTGCATGCGACTTGTGGTTATTTCCAAAACTGAAAATGGAATAAAAAGAAAGCGTTTCGACGCGATTTCAGATATTCAGACGGCTACGACCATGGTAATCCAGGCAGTTTCAAAGGTTGAGTATCAGAATTGTTTTGAACAATATTTCCAACGCTTCCAGTTGTGTATTGACTCACAAATAGTCTATTTTGAATAAAAATTCATATAAACTAAAAATAAACGAAGTCTTGTATTTTATTTCACATGAGTCACTTTTCCTGTGAGACGGACTGCGTACGTTCGAAGAAGATTGTTGTTTAGTTATAGCTAATGAGACATTTTGCCGTTTTCTTCTGCTCCAAGGGAAAATGGAGCAATTAATGTAATTTTTTACTCAGATATAGGGGCAAATTTGGTGTTTTTTTAAACAGAATGAAAACCTTCTGCAAAATGCTTTAAAAAAACTTCTAAAACACATTCTTTTTACCTGAGAAATTTTTAATTTCATGAGTGGCAAAAGCTTATTAACAATTTTGTTTATCATATGTGACCAATTTTATGAGCAGTTTTCTGTTGCTGTTAAAGTTAACAATTTAAAAAATACCTTAATCTCCTATTGTGATTAACAGGCAACAACATGAATATGTATACGTTTGCACGATTGATAGATGAATTTATATTAAATAAATAATAATGGTATGGCAGCAGTTTGACAAATATCCAGATCAAAGAATACCCAATCGTAAAACATTTGAAGCGGTATAATGAAGTCCTTGAGTAACAGGTATGATGAAACCAAAATTAATAGGTGCTGGCCAACAATGGTTTGTAAGAAATGCAAGTACTGTAAAAGAAATACTTGTGATATAAAATCATCTCTATTATAAGCACCAGAAGGTTGTCAAGACATTTAAATATTTTATAACTAAACAAGTAGTAAGTATTATGAGTGAAATAATTACGCTCAGCCACATCAAACAACTACTTTGAATATGCCAGTACCTGTAATCTTAAGTATAACATTTTAAAATAAAAGTTATTAATCTCATTTTTTTCAAGTTAGTTTTTTTAATTTTCTATATTCTGAGATCAATAGTTAAATTTGTTTTTAGCATTATGGATTATTTTATTTTGTTTAAAATTGTAAGGTTTGTGCCACATGTTGGTCTGTTTTGTTGTCAAATTTCTGAAATTCATATTTTTTCCTGTTGACTTTCAATTACACTAATTTCTCAGAATTATATTTTAATTTTTTTGGATTTTTTTATCATTTTATTAATAACTTCTTATATTCATGTCTGAAATCAACTTTCAAAGTATTTCTGTCCAATTTTGAATCACTATATGAATATTGCTTTTGTTGATCGTGAAGCCTTATCAAGAATATTTGACAACAATTAAAATCACCTTAATAATAAATAAAATAACAGCCACAGAAATACTGATGACTTTTTGCTATATTCTCTAATTTTTATATAATATCTATTTCTTCTCCATACCAATAACCTGTTCTATAACTTCACTTTATTTTTCTATATAGATAGTCAGATTTCCCTATTTTTGATGGGATTTACACCCGCAGTTTTATATTAAACTTCCTATCACAAATTAATAATTGCTCTCATAAAGAGATGTAATACAAAAAGTTTAAAATCCTCTTTCTGGGATACTAAAAATATGAATGACTTTTATACATGTTTACTTTTCATCTTTATTCTTACAAAAATAATATAATACTTGCATAAAATAATAAAGCATCTTTATTGTGAGGAAGATTTTTAACCACTATTTGCAAACAACTGTATTTTTAACAACTATTTCCAAACAAGACTACCTAGGCGTATAAACTTAAAAAAATTAAATAATAGAGTAATATAACTTTTTTATAACTTCTGTAAACTTTATTGTGTTATTAAAATTAAATTTTTACTACAGCTTATTTTGCTAAAGCAAAATTATAAATAACAACATAATTATAAAAAAACAATTTTTACCCAGAGGGTGGATTCAAATCCAAATTTATACTGGTGTATGTATACATAGAGTGAACATAAATTATTCAGCGCATTTTAGGTTTTAATCAAAAATGAATAAAGCAATGTAGCCCGCATTGTTTTTCAAACATTATTGTAATTAAAAGAGTTACTTATGACATGAATGAACATGCCGACGCAACTAACAAAAGGAGGATCGTCAGTTGAGTAATGGCTACCGTGAAGAAAAAGTAATGTATGTATTACCTCTTCAAGAAACCGGATCTATTATTACTGTACATAGGCATTTTCGTTTAAACTATGCCATGATCCTCATAATAAAGACTCTATTTAAATTGGTAGCAGCCGTTTAGGAATACAGGAAGTGTAGTATACAAAAAACTTGCTCGCAGATCTCCCATTTTGAGAAAGAAGCCCAGGTAAATTAATTCATCGTAGAGTTTAGAACTGGGATATCGTAATCGACAATTGGAAGGTTCTAAAAGCTCTTAATATTTCTTCCATACAAAATTCAGAGAGTGCATGCAATTGAGGATAAACCACGCCATTACAATTTGCGGTGGACATTCTTCTTCACTGTTTTCTTCACATTTTCTTGGACCGTTCTTCTTCACTGAGCTAATAGTTATTAAAGCTAGTTATTTAGTTATGTTAAAGGAGTATGTAGTACCATAAATTAAACAATAACAACCCAACAAGAATACGCACCAAGGTTACTTCCAACAAGATACTGCACCACCATAATGTGGTTTAAATGTTACTGACTACCTATATGAACAATTTCCTCAATGTTGGATGGACTATGATGGACCCTGACCACCTCAATCCCCTTTATGCCATTCATACATTATGCCATTCAACTTCTTTCTTTGGGGGTTTGCCAAGGACAGGCTGTACATAACAAAGGTTGCCATCATCCATGAACTAAAAAGAATAATCGAAGGTGTAATTAATGAATTAACTCCAACTGAATTTGTCTAGACATATTACGCGCCACAAAAATTGCTTATGTGAAACTTGTTTAAAATTAATAAGTGTTGCAAACAAAACTGTTTGAAATGGTCCATTCAAAAATAAAAAATACATGAAAATGTATTGTTTTGTTATTTTTTTATTAATACCAAAAATTTTCTGAATAATTTATGATCACTGTACAAGTGTGTAAGTGTGTGTGTGTGTGTGTGTGTGTGTGTGTGTGTGTATGTGTGTGCATGCATGTGTGTGTGAGCATATGCACATACACACACACACATATGTGTTTATATTATACCTTACCTTATATATACAGATGCAATATTCTTTTATTAAATTGATATATCACAAATGCTGTAGATGAGTTTTAGAAAACTATTTCCTAACAAAAGTGAATAAATGTTTTTAAACATCTTTCCTCAATTAAAATTTTGAATCAATCTCTTCTTTGTAAAGTTTTTGTATAATTTATCCACATGAAATGAATTTTAATAAACAATAAGAAAATAAAATTTGAAAATTTAACATCATTCTTCTCAGGATGAAGATTTTAGAATTTTGAGTGGAAAATCCCCTTGTAATAGATATAACTAACATTAAAAGAACACCAGCTGATATATAAAGGTATTTTCAGTTTAATCAAAAAATATCTTCTACAAATTTTCTTTATGATTTAATCTGTCTAATATTTTTTGCTGAAGTTTCTCTTGATGAACATTCTACTTGTATTCTAGCATTAATGATCTCATTCCTAAATTTTTGCCCTATAGAATTTTTTTCAATAGTCAAATTAAATGATAATCAGATAAAGCCAAATTAGAGCTGTATGACAAATGAGATGACAAATGAGATGACAGATGAGATGACAAATGAGATATACATACATACATACATACATATATATTGTCCGCCCTGGATTTTACTGATATTGTTGCATTTCAATTGGAGATGTTATATTTTTTTTTCTAAATGTTTTTTTTAAATTTAGCCAGACATTTGACCCTGTTCACCACCATAATTTGCTAACTAAATTAGAAAAATAATCTAAGTGACCAATATCAAACAATGACTGACGAATATGATTAAACAAATTATCACTGCAATAGTATTAAGTTAAACAAATATGGATTACCACAAGGAACAGAGCTATGCCCCCAATTTTATTCTGCTCTATTTTAACTATATGCTAAAACTAAGAAGTTTAAATTGTTTCTTTTGCCGATGATACAGCATTGATTTGCAATGATGTTTCTTGGCCTGCAGTTTACTTTCAAGCAGAGAAGTCTTTATCGATCATTAAGAAGTGGCTAGATAATAATTTATTGAGTTTAAATGTCTGTAGACTAAATATATGGTGTTCTCTCCCAGCACACTTGGGCGACCTCCTGTCAATCTAAATTTAAAACTCCAGTCGAACTGTTGCATACCACTACTTAATACATGTACATAGAAAATAAATACCTGTGTATTTATATACCTGTGTATTTATATACCTGTGCAAAAACAAAACAACTTGTATGAAATATCTAGGGGTAATAGATCCAAATCTTAAATAGAAACCTCATATAACTTTTATTTACAATAAACTTAATTTTCCTCATACTTATTCTAAAGGCTAAAGGTAAACTCCACATCAGTGAACTAAAAACTTTATATTATGCATTTGTAAATTCAATATTGCAATGTGGCATTGTTGTATTTACTATCCAAAAAAGAATCATAAAAACAATTTTAAATAAACCTAGATTATACCCTAATGCAAATGTTTTAGAGATTTCTACATAATGACTGTCAGACAGCTTTACATTAAAGATTTATTAAGTTATGTTTATAGATATAGGAATAGTTTTGAGGTGGATATACAAAATGATCTCTATAATATTAAAATAGTGGAAAGTATAAGAATGAAGAAATTAAGATGGAATTTTCTAATGGAACCACTGTATGCAAGCAAATAAGATACATCAGTAAAATTCTAATAAAGTAGCTAACTAAACTAAACTAGTTAACTTTTGTAGAATCCCGCTTCATCAGCTGATACATAATTCTACAATTACGTGAAAAAATAAAAATTTAAATAAAGATGTAAAATCTAGCAATCATAAAGTTATAACTTAATATCACTATCAGCTGGAGTAATGTAAATTTAAAATGCCATGTAACTATGTAAATATTGATGCCAATTGCTACAATTTACTGTGTCTGTAATTAAAATGTCATTTTCAAAAACTATCTGTTGATTAATCATTTTATGTTTTTCGTTAAATTTATAAAATTTATCTTCCGCTTAAAATTTCATAATTTATTTTTTTTTATGGGCATTGTTTTATATGGGAATTCTATGGTCATTAGCCATCGTAACATTCTTTAAAAATAAGATTTAAATCACCATCAGGTTTATCGTATGTAAGGGTGTAAAGGGCCCTAACATTTTATTTAAAAACACCAAAGACAACATAAAACATTTGGAAACTCACATACATTAAAGCCACTGAGAACATTTACAGTGTAAAATGCCCCGATATTAAAATTAAACAATAAGTAACACAAAAACAAAATGAGAAACACATGTCACTGCAATACCAGTATTATTAAAAAATGTCCACATCCATAGAGATTTCTTAACACAGCTTTTATTTGTTTATAGACTTGTTAATAGTCCATATAACATAAAATAGACAAGATGTTTGCGATAAAGATGTCCTTAATGTTCTTGTTCCGAAGAATTATGACACATATTGCTGCCAGGATTGTTTTTTTTTAGAATCTATCATTAGTCACTTTCCTTATGCCCTGTATTTTTTGAAGGCAGTTAGATTTTCTGATATTGAATGTTTCTTAAAAGCGTTACATGCTTTTTTCTTTCTTTAAATGGCTTCATGTATTTCATCGTTCCACTACAGTATGAATCATTTCTTGAGTTTCTTGTTTTGGGAATGTATTTTGATGCCGAGTCAAATATGGTGTTAGTTATAGTATTGACATCTGCTTTGGTAACTCCAATTGTTTCTGGGAGAATCGTACTAGCTGTGAAACTCGTCCAGTCTGCCTTTCCATCCTTTGGAGATGGGATATACTTTCCTTGTAACTTCAGTTAAAATTTGACTGGGAAATGATCACTTCCATGCAGATGTTCTAAAACTTGGAAAGAGTACCTCGGTGCTTTCGATGCACTTGTAAGAGTTAAATTTATTCAGGATTCGATCCTTCTCTGGCAGTGAAAACGTCCCTTACGATAATGAAAACGGCCCTAAACGTCGTTTAAGATAATGAAATCAGAATTTAATTGGAATGTTTCCAATTCTCTTTCACGGGGACCCACTTAATCCGACCCCAAAAGAGAATTGTGTGCATTAAAGTCCCCCACTAATAGTATGGGAAGGGGAAGCAATTAATCGCGTTATGTCATCCTCTTTCCAATAAAAATTTGACAAGTATATGCTGCAGATAGTGATCTGCAGCGGAAGGTTCATTCTGATTGTGACTACTTAAAGATTTATATTTATCTCAACCACTTCGATGGTAAGTCTAGTCCATTTTAATAAGGCTACTCCACTTCAAACTCTTATATTTGGCGGTTGATCTCGCCAATACTTATTATATTTTATATTATATTATATTATACAAACTGGATCTACATCATTATCAAGTGTTGGAGCTCATGGGTGTTTGACAAACATCCATTGAAGTTCCATTGAATTATCGACTCGCTAATTTTTTAAATTATTTAATCTATTGCTTTGCCTTTCAGCCACACTTTTTTCCTTTTCTTTTCCATTTTTCAAACAACTTCGTTTCGATAAGTTTGTAGTTGCACGTTCAGCTAACGACCTCCAAATCAAAGACCTTGAACCCGCAGACGATGATGGCCATGGATTAGCGCATGGTTCAGACACCAATTGAGAGGTGGGAACCTGGGAGACCCCCACAAAGGAGCTACACCACTCACTGCCTCAGGCAGGAAGCAAACAGGCCTCCTTGTGTGGTTTTTGGTGACCTCTGTGGTTTGGAGATCACTTCAGTTGTAGGAGGCTTGGAAGCCTCCATAGAAGACTCTGAAGCAACCACTTTTCTTGCACCATCCAAAATGTTGGGCAGACTTGCTAGAATCTTTGGTTTAGCAGCTGTGTTCTTCTGATCAAGAGCACTTTGGTTCTTAGTCAGCTTATTCTCTAGAGAGTGTACTTTTACCAATGGTTTTAAAAATTCCTAATGAGTGAGAGACTTCATTCTATTTCTTTAATTCTCTCAATCATGGTAGCCAATGTAGGCGCAAGTTTGTCTAGAAGCTAGTCTGTGTCAACAGCAGTTGAAGAGGAGGTGTAGCTGGAACCTGAGCATAAGTTATTGTTACTCTAGGCTTGCATGCTCTTACAATCTTCTTTGCCTTGAAGTAGCTGACTTTCTGCAGGGTTTTAATTTCCTGCACAGCCACCTCGTCTTTGTAAGCAGGACACAGTTTCTTGATCTACATGAATGCTTTCCTTTGCAGTTTACACAAGAAGGAGGATCCTTGTTTGATTCTCCGCTATGGATTTCCTCACTACACGTGCATATTTGTGGCCTTTCGCATCGAACAACGGTGTAATCAAAACATTGACACTTGAAAGATCTCATAGGTTGCGGCACAAGAGCTCGCACATCCAATCTGTGTATTCCTGCTCACACTTTTTCCAGCAAAGTTGGTTTGTTGAAAGTGAGGACATGAAAGGCAGACAGAAGAACTTTGCCGTTCTCATGTTCAGTCTTCAATATTCAATTACTCTTTAAAGTGTCAACTCTTTTACAATTTCCTGCTCCATACAATTCAGTAGATCTCGACAAACCACAACACCCTTTAAAGTACTGAGGATGCTGTGAGAAATGATTCGTGCAGCAAAATCGCCTATCTTCTTGAGCCCAAGGGTCTTCTGTGACTGATTTTCACTCATTTTTTACTTTTGTACATTATGATATTTTTTGGTGGCCATCATGCCTGGCAGTACCGACAAATATGTTGTGTGCGGCCAACATTTTTATGGAAGGCAGAAATATCTTGGTTGTTGTACATGCAATAAAAGTTGTCATCTTCTGTTAACAGCTTCTATTGTCTTGAGTTCTCTTCAAGTGATATATCTATTCTGAGAGAAACGAGCATTAAATGTCTGGAATGTCTGGTAATAGAAGGAAAGATGAATGATAATAACCCTGTTGGGTCTTCAACTGTTTTGAGTTGTGTTGAGGCTTCTTCTTGTTCTAAAGCTTATGGTGTTGATGAACGTTATTGGACAACTTACTCGTTATAATGAGGATACTGATAAGAATGATGTGCCCCGGACTCTCTCATGTGTCTTGAGGGAGGCTTCAATTCAGTTGTCCCATTCATTCTTTCTGAATTGGCCACAGTTAAGAAGGCATTAGTGGAGCTTACGAAAGAAAATTTTGATCTGAAGAATTCTATCTTTGTGCTCAGAAATCAGCTTTCTTGTAAATTTATGTCTTCTGCACTACTTTCAAGTGATGAGTTGCCTGCTATTCACAAGCCTAATATGAAGAGTTTAGTTACTTATGCAAATGAGAATAAAAATAGGACTTCACCATCTCTAAACCAGCAGTACATGGGAAGAATGGAATAGTTAATAAGAATTAGTAGGAATTGGGGGCAGAATGTAAATAAATGACAATATTATTATTATCAGTGTTCTGGTTAATGGTGATGTAATCTGAACTGACAAGTCTGCATTGTTTTTAGTTAGCAAGGATTCTCTTATAGGTAAGATTATTAACCTGATAATGACATGAATACTTGGGCTACAGTAACTGGTAAAAAAAAACACAAGTGTTCAGCTATGATCATGTAAGTGGTGCTCATTTCTCCCGGACTAGAAAGTCGAGACATGTTGGTTCTAACGGTACGATAGTAGTTAACTTGTCCAAGGAAGAAGGGCCTTTTTGTGTCCAGATTTGATTCTATACTCTCTTACAGAATGGGCAAAGTCTGTTGAACTCACTAATTCTTCCACATGTTCAGTGTTGATGCTTGAAAACGAAATACAACTTACATAATTCTTCCATGTTAAGGTATTTGATATTGGATTTTTTTTTTTTTTTTTTTGTTTAACCTCCAGAACCACCGTTAAGGTATGTCTTCAGAGGATGAGATGAATGAATTGTAGTGTGTGTGAAAAATGCCATGCCTGACCGGGATTCAAACTCGGGATTTTGACAAGATCATGATGAATCCAGCTATTTGGCCTAGTAGTGTACTACTTGCTCCTTTATGGGAAGCTTAGTGAGGACTCTGTTATTGTGGAGAAGGATCTTGGAATGCACTGAAAGATAGCTTTACTAAGACTACTCTATGGATCGTTTGGTATATTATCAGAATTTGAGGAGTCTCCGGACTGTGAAGAGTGTTTGCCTCAATGGCTTTTGAGGAGTTTTCAATTGTTGGCCAGCAGAACCTGGTTGCCAGACTAGAATGTAGATGCCAACTTCTTTCCTGATAGCTAAACGATTTTTAGAGCAGCAGACACTATGTTGGCTCAGCGGCTCATGGAGGTGGTTCTGTTATCATTTTTGATAGTAGAATCAGTTGCCATCCTAGATATGACTTGGAGCTTTTGAATGAGATGGAATGGATTGAACTATCATGTGTTGGTGAAAGGAGTCTTCTAATCTCTGTATTGGATTTTCCTCCGGTTTTGTCACATTGCATTGTTGAGAATTACTTTAAATCGTTATTTGATATTCTTGACACACTGAATTATGATGTTGTTATAATGGGTGATTTCAATTCTACAGGTGTTTCTTGGAGAGATAGATTCTTTAGCTTATATGTGAATTATTATTCTAAGCTGAAAGCTAAATCTATCTTTGAGGTTGTTGATTTGATGACTAATTTAAGTATTGTATGCAACGATAATAAGAAATGTTTAAATAATCATTCTGCAGTTGTTTTAATTCTTACAAATTGTATCTTGAACTTGGATTTTGATGTGTCTCCTTTGGTTCATCTGGACCTGTATCATCCAGCACTTATTATTCTTATAAAGAGTTTTCCGTATTTAAAGTCGATTACTTTGAGACTAAAAGAAATTTCTCAAAGGGAAATTACCTACAACTTTATTATGAGGTCTCTAGTGCACCATGATATAATATTCCATTGAATACTTCATGCTGCTGTTGCTGAAATTCAAGATTTTATTATTAAGGCAATTGACAGAAATGTTCGTGGTACGCAGTAAATCAGCTGGGTATCCTGTTTGGTTCTAAAATAATCTAATAGGTGTTCTTAGGAAGAAGAGGAAATTGACCAATTGCTATAAGCGTACTGCTGGCCAAATATGTGGAATTTTCTATGATGAGGTGTTTGGTGAAAGAAGCTATCTCTAGAGATAGAATAAGTTACACCCATAGGTATGAAGTTGATCTGTTTTCTCTGTTTTTTATATATTGTAAATCTCTAAAAATCAGGTTTTTATATGTAAAAATTTTTTGTGACCATGAATGGTTAGAAAATACTGTATATTGGTGATATTCATTGTGTGTTTTCTATAAACAGTTGTTTCTATAACATTGTTTTTACTTATTTGATTTCAATAAAAAAAAATATATTTTTCTGTTCTCTTGCATTTTGTAGATAAACTTTAAAATTGTCATTATAAATGTGGAGTTTTTCAAAATGATTAAATGTTCATTATTTATAACTAGACTATATATGACTAGTACATCGTCTATATATCCTATTCATAAGAGCACTTTGTGTGTGTGGTGTGTATTCATTACATTATGAATTATAATATTGTCATAATGTTATATAAAAATATTCGAGATTGTAGAAATAGATGAACCTTTTCTTTATGAGTAACATTTATTTTCATATTCAAAATAGTTTTGGAGACAAATATTTCTTACATTTGTAATCAATATACGAGAGTATTCATATTCTGATGTTTCTTCCAAATTGTTTTACTGTGAATGTATATATATATATATATATATGTACATGTATATAGTATTAGCAAAAAAATATAATATTTTATTTCTCCCGCCGGCAAACAAGGGTTGTGTTTTCCTTCTGCCTGTTGGTGCCTATTATCAATATAATTATGTTATTTATAATTTACTTTAGTACATGTTTAAATAGGTAAGTATGAGAAAATTTCCTTTGTAATATTATTGTATCTTTCATTATGTTATTGTACTCTCTGTATTTTTATTAAAGATCTTTTGCCTTTTAAAAAAGAAATGAAATAAAATAATAAGAAGAAAACTGGATATTGTTTTACTGTTGTCTAGAACAGATGTTAACTTTATTTTTCCCTACATAAAATTTAATAATACTTAACTCATTTGAATTTTTTTTATGATAAGGAAGACTAGGTATGTAAATTGCTTTAAATCCCAACAGTTGACATTATCTTGTCAGCTAAAGAATTTGCTTTTTCTGCTCAATTCAGTAGTAAAGTGGTGGGTCCATGCTAATCATATATCAATAGAATGTAAGAATTTCTCTCCTACTGAAGAAGTCAAGTTATATCAGTTCAATGTTAACCTTGTATTCTGTTTTAAGGAAGTGAGGAGTTCATTTTCAAACATTTTCCATGCAGTTTTCATGCATATTTTTCTTCAAAATTCTTAACAGCTGATGAAATTTTCAAATAATTACTGAATGGCTGGACCAAACTATCTCATCATTCTAAATATAATAAGCATTTTTGATTGCTGACCATATCTTCAATTTGCGTCTGCTCTCTTTCCTATAAAGTGACTGCCAAATTGTGCTTTCTTGCTTGTGACAGCCCTATTCCCTAGTGTACTTAAAGTCAAGCAGAATTTTCTGAAGAATTGACTAAGAAAAAAATCCTTTTTTGCAGCACTTCTTGTTGTTACATCTTAACAGTTTTTTTTTTTACCTCCGGAATCACCGTTAAGGTATATCATCATAGGATAAGATGAATGAATTGTAGCGTTTGTGAAAAATGCCATGCCTGACCGGGATTTGATCCCAGGACCTCCAGGATGAAAGGCCGAGATGCTACCACTCATGCCACAGAGGCTGGCATCTTAACAGTTGCAGATTAATGAAATAAGAGAAGCCTCGGACTGGTATGATGTACATACGTCATCATAAATTTATCACAGCTAGGAAGATAACAAAACTCTTGCTCATTATTTGAATGGCCTGTTTATTTATACACATTATATTGCAGTTTTACACATTTAGGTAGCAAAGAGTGCCATAATTCAATGAAATAAGAACTAAGGTTAAAAAATGCATCAAAAAATATTAAAAAATGCTTTTTAAGGTTCATATTATTCCTCTCTACTGTTAAATAATATTTTTAATTTTTTTTTTTGTCTTCAGTCATTTGACTGGTTTGATGCAGCTCTCCAAGATTCCCTATCCAGTGCCAGTC